>SJYX01017601.1:101306-182965 GCA_006410675.1 Oreotragus oreotragus | reverse complement strand
TGGACAGGGAAGCCTGGCATGCTGCAGTCTGTCGGGTCACAAATAGTCAGTCTGACTGAGTAAATAGACCAAACCAAACTTAAAAATTCCAAAGGGTTTAAAAAGATAAGTTAGAAAATATTTGAAGAGGGAAAAGGTAAACACAATATACCAAAATTGATCGAATGTACCTGAAGAAGTGTTTATAGGAAAACATATAGTTATAAAATACCTTTTTTTTAAAAGAAGAAATATTTCAGATTGTTAGGCAGAATAATGACCCTCTTCCATGATACCCACATGTTAATCCCTGGAAACTGTATGTATGTTATTAACATTTCTTATACTTCCTGGAAAAAGGGAATTAAATGTAAAGAGAGGTTTACTAATTAGGTTTACTAATCTGCTGACCTTAAAGCACAGAAATTATTCTGAATTATATGGGTATTAAGTACACAGATCTTTAAAAGTGGAATTGATAAACACAAGAGGGAAGTATTGAATCAGAGCGAGTCTTGAAGATGCTTTGGTGCTGGTTTAAAGGCAATTATGAACCAAGGAATGCAGGAAGCTTCTAGAAACCAGATATGGCAAGGAAATATATTCCCCCCTGCTCCCACCCCACCAAGAGCCTCTACAAAGAACTCAGCCCTGCTAAGATCTTGATTTGACTTCAGTTGGACAAATAGGAACCTAAAACTACAGAGTTGTGGGTGAATAAATTTGTGTTATGTAAGCTGCTAAAGTGAAATAGCCTTTGGATTCAAGGTTGCTGATTTGTGTATTAGATTAATTCTGTTTAAGCTGCTTTAAACTGCTGAATGAGTGCTAATTTTTTATAGCAACAACTGGAATCTAATACATCAATCAGCAACCCTGTATCCAAAGACTAGTAAGTTACATGCAAAGCAAGCAGAAGGAAAGAAATAACAAGAAAGTAAATTAATAAAATGGAGAATAGAACAAAAGCTGCTTTTTTGGGAAACATTTTTAAAATTCACTAACTTTTATCTAGACTAATCAAGAAAAGAAGATGAGAATATTCAAAGTACTAAAATCAGTAATGAAATATGAACATCCCTACTGACTTTATAGAAATAAAATGAATAAGAGAATATTATAATAAAACTGTGTGCATAATACATAAACTGTATTAAATAAATAAGCCTGTAATAAGACCCAAATTACCCAATTACTCAGGAAAAAAATACATGACATGAGTAGACCTTTAAAAAGAAAAGAGAAGAAAGACATTATTTAAGAATTTCCTACAAATAAAAGCCCAGCAGCAGATAGATTCTCTGGTGAATTCTACCAAATATTTAGGAATTAATACTAATTTTTTACAGACTCTTTCAAAAATAGAAGAGGAGGAATTATTTTCTAACTCATTCAATGAGAACAGTACTACCTTAATACCAAAACCAGATAAAGATAACACATACAGAAAATAAAATTACAAACCAATATCCCCTACACAAAATCTTTAACAACCACAACAAAAAACTAGTGAGGAATGCAGCAATATTAAAAAAAAAAAAAGATCATAGCAATAAGCAAGTAGATTTTACCCCAGATGCAAGATTAGTTTAATATCTATAATCAATATAATACACTGTATTAATAAAGGACAAAGCTGTATGATTATCTTAATGTCAGTGGATGCAGAAAAAACTAAGAACTGAAGGGATTCCTTGAGGAAAAAAGACTTTTCAACTCATTGTTCTGAGAAAATTGACCAAAGAGAAAAACAGAAAGGAAAAAACCCACTGGAGGGTGTTGCTAAGTCCTTCTCCAGATCTTCCCAGCCCAGGGGTCGAACCTGCATTTCTTGTATCTGTGGCAATGGCAGGCAGATTCTTTACCACTGTGGAACATGGGGAATCCAGAGTCATCTTGCTGCTGCTGCTGCTAAGTCACTTCAGTCGTGTCTGACTGTGCGACCCCATAGACGGCAGCCCATTAGGCTCCCCCGTCCCTGGGATTCTCCAGGCAAGAACACTGNCAGATTCTTTACCACTGTGGAACATGGGGAATCCAGAGTCATCTTGCTGCTGCTGCTGCTAAGTCACTTCAGTCGTGTCTGAATGTGCGACCCCATAGACGGCAGCCCATTAGGCTCCCCCGTCCCTGGGATTCTCCAGGCAAGAACACTGGAGTGGGTTGCCAAGTCATCTTACACACACCTAAAAAAAAATGGTCCCCATTAAGTTATGGTACAACTTCAGTTGTAGGCTGCATTATAATGTGAAAAAACGCAAATCGTCCTATTGATGAAACTTTCATCTATTTTGCACCCTCTCCCAAAATATATTTTTTGCCAGTATTTCAAATGCACATCATTTAGAGTTAGAGACAATGGTTACTACTGGCTTCAAATGAGTCAAACTGACAAGTTTCCATTTATAAAAAAAGATTACATTTGATATCTTTATAATGGGAAGGAATGTATTAATCTACAGTTTCTTTAACAGAAAATTGTCCTCTTCATCCATCCTTCAATCAATGTAATACTATAAGGATAGGATTTTCAATGTTACAAAAGTGATTCATTCAGTTGAATATGTTCAATTGTTATTGGTGATAAAATTATTATTTAATTACTGTCAACTCTGCTCCAGATATTACTAGTAGGAATAGAACACTGACAGTAGAATGTAATTTGTTAATCAATTTCTTAGTACTGCTCAGCTAAGCATAAATTTACCAATTAAAGGAAATTAAATAACTAAACCTGGAAGGGTATATTTGTACCATTAGTATTTTCACCTTATATAATCACAATATTCATGGCCAGCTAAAAAACTTTTTCTAGAAGAATGAACAAAGCTTGTTCAGTGCAGAATAACTGGATTTGTATCAGTAACATCTCTGAACAGTTATCAACTTCCTCCCTCTCACCCTGCAACCATCCTATATTCTTTTTATCTCTTGCTTTTTCCCATTCTTTCTTCATCCTGCTCTCTTGCTTTCCCTTCATTCTTTCCTTTTTCCTTTTTTCTTTTGCCTGAAGACATCGTTTGCTAATCTTCCTTGATACTTTTTCTTTGGATATTCCTTAATATAATTATGACTTTCCCAGGTGAGGCAGTGATAAAGAATTTGCCTGCCAATGCAGGAGACATGGGTTCAATCTCTGGGTCCAGAAGATTCCCTGGAGAAAGAAATGGCAACCCACTCCAGTATTCTTATCCGGGAAATTCTATGGAAAGAGGATCCTGGTGGGTTACAGTCCATGGGGTTCTAAACAGTAGGACACAACTGAGCACAGCACAATATAATTATAATTTAAAAGCTTTACTTTTCCTCACAATTTAAAGGGAAAAATAAGGAGTACTGATTAATTTTTAATCCTATATTCGAAATAGTTTGCTCTTGTTGTGATAGTGAGGAAACACATTAATATATTTGCTTTTGGGGCACTCACTATGAAGAAAAGACTGAGAAATTTATATATTGCATATTTTGTGGTCACTACGCCATGACAACTCTTTGGGACCCCATGGACTGCAGCACTCCAGGCTCCTCTGTCTTTCACTATCTCCCAGAGTTTGCTCAAATTCTTGTCCCTTGAGTCAGTGATATTCCCCGAAGTTTTATCCTCTGCCACCCTCTTCTCCTTTTGTCTTCAGTCTTTCCTAGCACTGGTTTCTTTTCCAATGAGTTGGTTCTTCACAACAGCTGGCCAAAGTGTTGGAGCTTCACCTTCAGAATCAGTCCTTTAAATATTCAGTGTTGATTTTCTTTAGGATTGCATGGTTTGATTTCCTTGTAGTCCAAGGAGACTTGTTTAAATATCCACTTTTAAGTATGGTAGTATGGATTTAAGACTGCAAATTAATGCTATGCTGTGCTTAGTTGCTCAGTCATGTCTGACTGTTTGTGACCCCAGGACTCCAGCTCACCGGGCTCCTCTGTGCAGGCAAGAATTGGTTGTCATGCCTGGGAATCTTCCCAACCCAGGGACTGAACCCAGGGAATCTTCCCAACCCAGGGACTGAACCCAGGTCTCCAGCATTTCAGGCTGATTCCTTACCATCTGAGCCACCAGGGAAGCCCAACTCATTGTAAATTAATAGCATTCACTATAACAGTTGATAAAGAATTAAACAAGCCCACGTGGAAGGAAAGGATGCAACAAGGGCCTGTGACAGTCCCAGGAACTCCTTTCCTCCCTGTGTGGGGTCTCCTTGGGGCAGAATCTACAGGTGATATGAGAGATCTGATGAGGACCAGTAGGAATTCCTCCTACCAGTATATGGAATAACTTCAGGGCCAATGGTTTGAGTGCATCAGTTGAGATAGAATGTCTTAACACTACATCTTAGATTTCCCGGGGGGAAGAAATAATCTGAAACATGATCAACCCGTATGCCAAAGTGCATGTTCAAAACCCAATTTAAACCACAGCAGGAGGTTAACACCATTTTTCCAAATATATAAACTGTAGAGTCTTCTAAAGCATCTCCTGCTCTGATTATGAGAGACAAAAGAAGACAACGTAAATAAGCTCATATCATTAAATTAAGTCTCATGCCTCTCTTGGACTCAAAGTTCTCCCTATATTTTCTCCCTATTTTCTCCAAGAGAATTAAAAGGAAGACTGAGCAGTATCTTAGGCGAGTAACAGATGGTTAGGTCCATGAATGAAATGCCACTCCAGATAGAACAGCAATGTGCAGCTGGAGTGCAAAGGACTTGACTCACCCAGGATTTCAGAATGAGTCAACACTTGGGGTGCCTAATATGTTATCATAGGTTGCAGCTGTAAGTTTGGGGAGATAATTTGTGGTCTCATATTTTATAAACTGAAATACTTCCCTTTCACTGGAAACTGCTTCTTGTGGCCCAGCTGGAATAGAAACTTTCCAGAGGAAGGGAGAGAGAGAGAGAGAACAAGCAAGCACAATATATTAGCAGAGCAAAGGGAGGAAAGAGGAGAAGTAGGAAGGATTAGAGAATGACTTCTTTTTTCTCTTGTGGAAGTATCAGTTTTCTCTGACCCAAAGGAGAGTACTTTGTCATTGTTTTCTTTATAACATTGATGAATTTCTTTTTGAGTGGGTATTGGGCTTTATTTAAACACGACAGGAACAGAGATTTATAGGCAGTCCGCTCAGAGGCTGTCTGAAAGGCCCCACAATGCTTCAGGGCACAGCTGTGATTTCAGCGTTCACTTCTGGTAAATAACCAACAGTTTCATACACTCCACCCCTTCATCCTGATTAGAGAGCTCTCCTTGAAAAATGAAGTATACTTGATGAAATTCAAAGCAAAGGCAGAAGAGAGGATGGGAGGTAGGTTTTTGTGGAGTTTTTTTTCTTGTTGTTTTGTTTTCATTTCAACTTACACATTCTTAGAAAAAACTGTGGTATTCAGCCTGTCCTTGTGTTTTTTTATAGAGAAANCCAACAGTTTCATACACTCCACCCCTTCATCCTGATTAGAGAGCTCTCCTTGAAAAATGAAGTATACTTGATGAAATTCAAAGCAAAGGCAGAAGAGAGGATGGGAGGTAGGTTTTTGTGGAGTTTTTTTTCTTGTTGTTTTGTTTTCATTTCAACTTACACATTCTTAGAAAAAACTGTGGTATTCAGCCTGTCCTTGTGTTTTTTTATAGAGAAAGGCAATTTTGTGGATGACAAATTATATTCTGAATACCACTATACTTCTCTGTACAATCTGATAGTTCTAAAATTCTCTCTCTCTCTCTCTGTATATACACATAAAATAAATGTTTCTTAGTGAAAGCAAAACAGTGAAGGTAAGGACCTGGACACAAAGTAATTACTATAAACATAAACCATAGACATATCACTGGATACCACCCCTTCTCTTATTCTATCTTGTATGGATGTACAATCAGTTATAGATTGTTTTAACTCAAAAGTCACTGAAAGTTTTTATGATGTTTTTATAAATCCTTGTTTAATAACTGTACCATAATTTACAAAACCCTTTGATTTCAGATTGCCTATGTTTTCAATTTTTCACAATTTTGCATAGCACAGGAATTATATTTTGCACAGAATATTTGTTCTTCTATTCCCTTAGTCAGAATTCCAAAAGGTATCCTAACTTGGTATGAACATTTTTAAGAACTTTTGGCTCATATTGACAATGGCTTTTCAAAAAGATTGGATCCATTTACACTTCTACAATAGCCTCTTTGCCCTATCCTCACTAATAGGCATTATTTTCAGATTTTAATAAAGTATTTCTCCAGTTATTTTTTAATGTTTAAAATTTACTAGGAAGGCTGAACAAACCCATTTTACTACCATTTACCAAATAGCTCACCTGAAAATGTCTTAGTGAAATCTTAATGTTTCTGTCTATAAATTTTATGTATTAGAGATGCCATCACAGTACATTCAAATATTTACTTCCCAGATTTCCTTTGCTTTTAAGTTTTGACTATTGTAAAGATTTTGTTTATTTTCACCTATACAAAGTGTCAGATAAGGCTCAGTAGCATATTTTTTAAATGTTATGAGTTCTTGCCTTCAATAAAGGGGAGGCAAAAAAGAGTTAAAATTCTGAAAATACGAAAGAAGAACTGGATGGCTTCTCTATGTGGGTGAAAGAATAAACTTCAGCAAAGCAGTGACTTCAAACCCAGACTGCAATCTTCAGGCCCTACAGTATGTCTTTGGGTTCCATGTATCCAGCTTATCAACAGGCGAAGTTCAAATAACAGCTAACATTTCTACGGTATTGCAGAGTTAGACAGTTTTCCCTTGGTCTCTTTGGTAGGAAACAGGGAAAGAAAAGTTGCATCTGTCCCTGCTAGGGCTGAATAGATGTGAGAGAAAAGAGTGGGCAGGATAGCGTCTCCAGAGGCGAAGAACCCACACCACGGCCCCCAAAGGCACATTCCTTCCCTTTACCTGCGCTTGTCATGAGCCATCTCGTCACTAGCAGCGGCCCAGCTCAGCTGGTGAGGACACGCAGACACTGGTGAACCATGCTAAGCGGGGGCACGTTTCCACTGTGCTCACTCAGGTGCTGGCACATTTACCTTGTCTAGGAACCCGCGTGTAGCAGAAACAATGCCCAGAGTTCAGAACAATCCCCCACAAACATCAGGGCTGTCTGAGAAGGAATTATTTTTTAATTCATTTCTATAAAGGTGAATATCTACAATTTAGATCATAAAAATGGAAAGAGCTGGCAACATGCCTTAAGTGGGTTGGCTACACTCATATAGGTGTTTGGAATTAAAGGGAAGAATTCTAACCCTCTGAACCTTCCAGAGTCTTTTGCTCATTTGGCAAATATGGGTCAATGCCATGCACTGTACTCGGCTCTAAGGCTGTAAGAATAAAGACACCTCTAGTCCTGACTTCTCTTGGTTCATCAGTGGTAACGACAGATTCAAGACTCATCATAAATTTCCATAAACTAGTTTTTTGAATATTCTCTCTTCCAAATGCCCAAGATTCTTCTCTTTATATTAGATGTGATTATTTAGTAGAAAAATAATTCGAAATTCATGAAACTCTTTTGGGAGCATCTTCTGAAATTGATTTTAAGCATGCATATCTGAAAAGAAATGTCTGCTCTTTTGTCAACATTGGCATTAATGCCATCAATGCCCACCAAACCAACTTTATTTTCTCAGTAGATCGCTTTCTATATCCTGGTCTCTGTATCTGTAGACACAAACCACTGAGCTATGCATTTATGACAAAGACGGCCTGATTTAGTCTGAACAAGAAGGACCCTAGCCAACAGTTAAATATGCATTTAATGTGTTCTGGACTTCTAGCCTGATTGATATTTGGCTTTCAGAGTGCTTTCCAATAGCAGGATTTTGTTGATAGGATTTCCATCAGGCTCTATTTATTTTCTCTTTCATAACAATATACTAGGTAGATTTAACTCCTGGTTAAGAGTTTGAAGAAGTTAAGGAAATTCTAGATTTGTCATAGGAAAAAAAAAAAAAGACTACTGATTGTTTAAATACTAAGTTTAGCATGATGTTTATTTCAAATCTATTAATTTCTAAATACTAATTTAGCTCATTAGTTAAGAGCAAGAGCTTTGGAATATGGCAGACATTGGTTCACATCTTAACATCTACTGGGGACTAGTTTGGGTTTCAGACTCCTTGATTCGCATGCTATCTCCTCTCTGGCACGAGTACTCTTAGGGATTCTTTCTGTACTCTCATCTTGCTAACTTTCCGAATCCAAACCTTTGATATACCCCTGACCTCAAACCCACTGGAGCCCAGTGCCCAGTGAACTGCTTCTTACTGCTGGATGCAAGCCTGGTCAAAACCCACTGGAGGTCTGTTTCCACTGAACTGTTTCCTACTACTGAATGCAAGCCTGGTTAACTTTGCCCTTCTCCTGCTTGGGTATGATCTAAATTTTGAGCATAAAATCAGTCGGTATTTTATCAGTTTTGACTGACTCTCTTCTTTGCAGGCTAGAGCCTTCTTGAGTATGTTATTCCATGGGAAGGTGTCTAGGTGGATAAACCACTGGATTTTTTCTTCCAAAGTTTACGAATAAATATATGTGCTTTGCTCAATGGATGCAATGCTTTGGAACTACTGATTTTTCAGAGGACTTTTAAAGTGAAAGCAATGGATTGTGGCTAAGGAAACTAATTTAGGAATAAAAAAAAAAACACCTAGGTCTAACAGCTACCTCAGACGGTAAAGGATATACCTGTAATGCGGGAAATTCAGGTTCGGTTCCTGTGTCATGACGATCCCTTGGGGAAGCATACTCCAGTATTCTTGCCTGGAGAATTCCGTGATCAGAGGAGCCTGGCAGGCTCCATGGGATCACATAGAATCAGACACAACTGAGCAACTAGCACTTTAAATTTCACAACAGCTGCCTCCACTGCAAATTTAGCACAGAGCAGTGAAAGTTACTAATATCCATTATATCTAAAGTCTCCTACTGACAGAAAATAAAAATGCTAAATAAAGGGCAGGTGGCGAGAAAAATCTAAATATTCACCGAAAGAATGAATAAATGACAGAAACAGGAGGGGAGAGAGTACAATTTACTATTCTTCTTACTCTGGATTCTTTCTTGGATCATATTCATCTTTCTATTCACGAGTAGTTTTATAGCTTCTCCTCTTTAACTTTAAAAATCTATCATCCCCCCACGTCCAGAGAATCCCCTATCAGAAAAACTATGAAGTTCTGAAAAGATTCAAATTACTTTTTTCCCGTCTATCTTTACTACTGAATTTTCTTTAAAAATGTGAGAGAAAGAATTTTTTCAAGTATATAACATATTTTCCTTCATGCTTTCTTTTGAGTTGTCTAAGAGGACCCTAGATGTTCTTACTCAAAGTCATATAACTTGGGGATGAGCAGGAGAGAGTGATAAAGCAACTCAGCTTTTGATTGCTTGACAGCTAGTGTTAAATGCTCTCTCTGGTGATGGCGGAGACTTTATGATAAGTCTGCTGCGGTGGAAAGGGTCAGATAAAATGGGGTTCATGCTTGAAGGATATAGTGAATGGCCAGACTGAGAATTGAGAAGAGCTAGGTCTTTCCAAACAATCTGAGAGTGTCTCAGGAGCTTTTGAGAGCTTTTTCAACCACGGAGCTCTTGGGCAGAGCACTTTATCCAATTGGCAGGTCAGTTTCCATATACTGCTGTCACTTTTCAGCTCACAGAATTGTGTTCTGTTAGTGAAGCCAGTTTTTTATCTTAACTTTGCTATCACAATATTGTGACTCTGCTAATGTCTAGATGGAAGTATATTGACTGAAATATCAGAGTCTTTTTCCTTCTGGATTTGTATCACAAAGGTTGATTTAGATACCATTATATCAGTCATGTTTTGCTGTATAATAAACCACCTCAAAATTTAGTGGATTAAAAATATCTTTCTCACAAATATCCAAGGGAGGAGGAAGGCTTGGCATGAAGGGGGCATGCCTTATCCCTGTTCCACTCAATATTAGTTGGGTTGGCTCTCTAGGGCTGAGAAGATCCATGTTCAGGATGGGTCCCTCACATGACTGGCAAATTGATTCTGGCTGTCAGATAAGAACTCAGCCAGGACTGTGGTTCTTCTCTATGTGGACTTCCCCATGGGCTTCCCCCCAGGGTGGCAGCTGTGTTCCAAGAGCAAGTGTTCTAAAAGAGCAAGGCAGAAGTGGACGACATGTATGACCTTGCCTCAGAAGTGAAAAGAAAGTTCAAGAAATTGCCACTCAGTGGTGTCTGACTCTGCGATCCCATGGACTGTAGCCACCAGGCTCCTCTGTCCATGGTTTTCTCCAGGTAAGAATACTGGAGTGGGTTGCCATTCCCTTCTCCAGGGGATCTTCCTGACCCAGGGATCAAAACTAGGTCTCCTGCATTGCAGGCAGATTCTTTACCATCTGAGCCACTATTACACCTGAGCAGAAATCATATCAGTTCAGTTCAGTTCATTTCAGTCGCTTAATCGTGTCCGACTCTTTGTGACCCCATGAATTGCAGCATGCCAGGCCTCCCTGTCCATCACCTACTCCCAGAGTTCACCCAAACTCACATCCATCAAGTCGGTGATGCCATCCAGCCATCTCATCTTCGATGGTCCCCTTCTCCTCCTGCCCCCAATCCCTCCCTGCATCAGTCTTTTCCAATGAGTCAACTCTTCGCATGAGGTGGCCAAAACACTGGAGTTTCAGCTTTACCATCATTCATTTCAAAGAAATCCCAGGGCTGATCTCTTTCAGAATGGACTGGTTGGATCTCCTTGCTAGGATAGGCAGATTCCTTAGCAACTAAGCCACCTGGGAAGTGCTGGAGAGTATTGTGGGCCACAGTAATCATTGTGATTTTTACTGAGAAAAGCTTATGACATGGATATTCCTTTATTTTTTAGTATTGATATCAGCAACTAAAGCATACACCTTGGATTAAGACATATAAAAAGTGATTCCAACGTTCCAAAAAAACGTTCAAATGTTTTCCTCTCAGAAATAGTGGGAATCTGGTCTTCTCCAAGTGTTTGTTTGTTTGTTTTTACCTTTCAGCTTGGCTCTAGGGTATATATTCAACACTGTTTAAGTCTACCTAAACCACTTGAAAAGTTATCCCTAACTGATTTCTCTAGTTTCAAAACTAGTTTTGAGCATTTGTGATATTTGGCCATTCTTTGTTCTTTTGAGATGATTTTTATTCAGCTCTTGTCAAACAATCCTACTGAAGTGGTTTAGCTTGGAATGAATCATGCAGAATTTAAAGAGGGCTTCCCAGCATTCATACTGGCTCAGTGTTATTAACATGAGGAACCTTAGGCTGCGTCAGTCTGTATCCATCAGACATCCTAACTGCCACCAACGGTTACCAACACTGTTTGTTGTAAGCATCAGAGAGATTCCTCGAAGGGAAACTGGGTAATTCACAGAATTTCTCGGAAGGCTGTACAATCAGGCTTAGGAAAACAGGGCCTGGGTGAGAGGAAGACCCATGGTTTGTATCCCACCAGGCCAGGGAGAGCACCAACGCTCTCTCTGCTGACCAGGGGATGCCACTGGGCACTGGAGTCTGTTGCTAGCCTGATTAGGAGGGCTGGGCCCGGATAAGTGAATGCTGCTGCCACCACAACCACAATCATCACAGTAGACTCTCTTGTTGTTGTTCAGTTGCCAAGTGGTGTCTGACTCTTGGCAGCCTCGTGGACTGCAGCATGCCAGGCCTCCCTGTCCCTCACCATCTCCCAGAGACTGCTCAAACTCATGTCTATTGCATCGGCAGTGCCACTCAACCATTTCATCCTCTGTCACCCTCTTCTCACCTGCCTTCAATCATTTCCAGCATCAGGGTCTTTTCCAATGAGTCAGCTGTTCACATCAAGTGGCCAAAGGAGCTTCAGTATCAGTTCCTCCAATGAGTATTCAGGGTTGACGTCCTTTGAGATTGACTGGTTTGATCTCTTTGCTGTCCAAGGGACTTTGAACTGTCTTCTCCAGCACTACAGTTTGAAAGCATCAATTCTTTGGCACTCTGTCTTCTTTACAAAGAAGGGAATGTCACCCCACTCCAGTACTCTTGCCTGGAAAATCCCATGGACGGAGGAGCCTGGTAGGCTGCAGTCCATAGGGTCACTAAGAGTCAGACACGACTGAACAACTTCATTTTCACTTTCACGCATTGGAGAAGGAAATGTTCTTGCCCACTCCAGTGTTCTTGCCTGGAGAATCCCAGGGACGGGGGAGCCTCGTGGGCTGCCATCTATGGGGTCGCACAGAGTCAGACACGACTGAAGTGACTTAGCAGCAGCAGCTGCTGCCTTCTTTATGGTCCAGCTTTCACAACTGTATGTGACTACTGGACTCTCCACAACTCCTGTATAAGTAGCTCCAGATTCAGAGTACAAGGTACATTTATTTCATTTGTGAAGTCTAAGCAATAAGAGAAAGTAGTCAGGCATATATCTAGCATCTTCAGATTACTTTGAAGAGAAGCATGCTCTGGCTTTCATCCAGGTTTAGAAAAGACATTCTTACTCTGGGCAGAAAAACAAAAAACAGTCTTTTTTTTTCTGAGCCACTCGATACAGTTCAAGACAGCTGCATTGGTCAGGATGGACTAGGTACTGCTAGAATAACAAACATTCCAAGCTCTTAGTGTTTTAAGCCAACAGAGGTTAATTTATCATATTCATCATACAAATTCATTGCTGGTTGGCAGGGAATATGTGCTGTATTGTCCTTACTTTGGAATGGAGGCTGGTGTAGCCTATGGCATTTGGAATGTTGTGGGTTATAATTGCAAAATAAAAGGAAATTTGGTGAGTTGGACACTGGCTTTTAAAGACTTTCATGGATATCACTTTTCCTCATATTTCATTAGCTAAAACAGGTCAGATGGCTGCACCCTATTTGACAGAGGCAGACAAGTGCTGCTCTACCATAAACCTGAAAGGATAAGAACTGGAATAATGGAACTCGACTTTATGACCACACTGTTTACCCGTCTAGTCACCAAAATCAAGGTAACTCTTCTTCCAGGAGGCAATGGACTCCTTCCATATTCAAGAGAGGCAGTTCAAAGTTCCTATTCAGTACTCCAGGATCTCTCGGTGGCTTGTACTCTTCTCTTTATTGTGGGGTGACACATGGTAGTCTCACAGGTGAAAAGTGACTATTTTTGATTCAGACACGATCAACATATCTTTCACCCAATATATAGTGAGATAAAAGGACAGTGCTACCACAATAAATCCTTTGTTTGGAGAAAGGGAAGGATGGAGACACAGCAAAACAATGAAATCCTCTGGGAAGACATTTTTAAGTGCCCTGATCAGGTGCTAAGGTTCCTTCTCAAGGAAACTTCCTTTTTCCATTGTAACCTATGGACCTGGGCTCCACTCTCTGAGATGTCTTTTTTTTGTTTGTTTTTCTTTATTTCCCTTGGCTATATTCGAAGTGGATATCAGGTTGCATATATTCTTTGGAGACTGAACAGACTCCTTAGCCCTATTCTCACCCTGAAACGATGGAGATACAGTTTCTTTTTAGGTTTTCAAGTATTTACAGTATCTTTTCTTTATTTTTTTAAAACTTATATTTTGAGATAATTGTAGATTCACATGCCACAGTGAGGAACGATACAGAGGGATCATGTATGTTCTTCACCCAGTTTCCCCCAAAGGTAACATCTTCCATAATTATAGTACAAAACAATACCACAACTAGGAAATTGACATCAATAATCTACTGATCTTGTTTGGATTTCATCAGTTTTATATGTACTCATTTGTTTGTATGTGTATTTATTTTATGTGATTTCATCATGTGAGTATTTGTGTATTTCATTACTATCATCAAAATTAGAACAGTTCATCATTATTAGGATCCCTTGTGTTGCTATTTTGTATCTATAGGTCCCATTTCTAACCCCTGAGAACAACTAATCTGTTCATTTTCATTTCAAGAATATTATATAAATTAAATTTTATAGCATGCAACCTTATGGGATTGGCATTTTCACTCAACATAATTACCTTGGGGCCAAATCCAAGTTGTCGTATGTATCAATTTTTGTTCTTTTTTTATAATTAAGTGGTATTCCATAATATGGATGAACTATAATTTTTTAACCATTTGCCTATTGAACAGTTTGGAGAAGGAAATGGCAACCCACTCCAGTGTTCTTGCCTGGAGAATCCCGTGGACGGAGGAGCCTGGTNCAATTTTTGTTCTTTTTTTATAATTAAGTGGTATTCCATAATATGGATGAACTATAATTTTTTAACCATTTGCCTATTGAACAGTTTGGAGAAGGAAATGGCAACCCACTCCAGTGTTCTTGCCTGGAGAATCCCGTGGACGGAGGAGCCTGGTGGGCTGTAGTCCCTGGAGTTGCTAAGAGTCAGGCACGACTGAGCGACTTCAATTTCACTTTCACTTTCACTATGGAACAATATTTGGATTGTTTCAAGTTCAGGGCTATTGTGAATAAAATGACTGTGAACATTTCTTTCTTCGTTTTCTTTTTTTTTGGTATGAAGGTAAGTCTTTATTTCTTCAGGATAAAAACTGAAGGGTACAGTTTCTAGATTATATGACAATCACATGTTTACTTTTATAAGGCATTGTGAACCTGTTTTCTATGGTTGTACCGTGTCACATTCCCACCAGTGATGTTTGGTTCATCTTGTTTCTCTGCTTCCTTATCACCACTTGGAATTCCACTATTTTCATTTTAGCCATTCTGTTAGTTGTGTAGTGATACCTCATGGTTTTAACTTGTAATTCCTTAATAGGTAAAGCTATCAAGTATCCTTTCACATGTGTGTTTGCTATCCGCATATTCTCAATGGAATGTCTCTTTGTCTTTGTTTTCTAAGTTACTTATTTGGTTTTCTATTTTTTTTCAGACCTGAGATTTCTTTATATATTCTAAATACTACTGTATTATTGAATATTTGGTTTGAAAATAAATTCTCCCTGTCATGAGTTTGATGATCCTTTTAACCAAATCTTTTGCAGAATCAGAGTTTTTATTTTAATGAGGTCTAACCTATCAGTTTTTCCTGTTATTACCTCTACTTTTGATATTAAGTCTCAGTAACTCATTCTGAAGATTTTGTTCTATTTTTCTTATCTAAAAAATTTATCATTTTACATTTTAACATAAGGTCTTTTAAGTCCAGGGTAGTAGCTTCCTAGTTCATTTTCAGTCTAACTCTGAAAACGTTAGTATTTTTACCATTTCGTTTCATTTATCATCATATATCATTAGTTATATTAATAGTATTTCTGATATGTAAGTTTTATATTTGTAAATTTATCTGAATCTCACTTTCATGGCCCTGTGTCTGTCTCTGTCTCTTTCTGTCTCTCTTTCTCTGCTGCTTGCTGTACTACATGTATGCTATGTTGATTACTTATTTAATATTCACAATCATCTTATGGAGAAGGACATTTATTTAAAACAAAAAAAGAAATGGAGACCTACAGAGTTTAAAGAACAAGTCTTTGACGTAAAGTAAGCAAGTGGTGAAGGCAGAAATTCATGCAGCCTGACTTCAAAGCCCACTTACCGTGTAATGAATTGGGATGTATATTCACAATCATCTTATGGAGAAGGACATTTATTTAAAACAAAAAAAGAAATGGAGACCTACAGAGTTTAAAGAACAAGTCTTTGACGTAAAGTAAGCAAGTGGTGAAGGCAGAAATTCATGCAGCCTGACTTCAAAGCCCACTTACCGTGTAATGAATTGGGATGTATCAGTTCAGTTCAGTCGCTCAGTCATGTCCGACTCTTTGCGACCCCATGAATCGCAGCACACCAGGCCTCCCTGTCCATCACCAATTCCCAGAGTTCACTCAAACTCACGTCCATCAAGTCGGTGATGCCATCCAGCCATCTCGTCCTCTGTCATCCCCTTTACCTCCTGCCCCCAATCCCTCCCAGCATCAGAGTCTTTTCCATTGAGTCAACTCTTCACATGAGGTGGCCAAAGTATTGGGATGTATAACTATCTATAATAAGATAAATTATACACATCAGTGGTATGTGTATATAAAGTGTTACTAAACCAAATGTGAACAGAGATGGCTGACTACATATTATCCTCCTAGTGGCTTCTCATATCACTTTTTCTTCCTGTTTACTAAGGTTAATTACAGCCCTTTCTTGTGAGGTGCTGTAGCAGAGTTTTTAAGGTAAGCATGTCTATAATACCCCCACCTTTCCTAGATGAACACAATGTTAATATGATATATCCTCAGAGCCCTGCAACATAAATTGGAACTGAAGGAAGCATGAAAATGGCAGAGTGACAATAAACTGTGTCAGTGCTTACAATTATAGGCTTTTAATATCCGGATCATTGAACTACTATGGGGAAGGCAATGGCACCCCACCCCAGTACTCTTGCCTGGAAAATCCAATGGACGGAGTAGCCTGGTGGGCTGCAGTCCATGGGGTCGCTAACAGTCGGACAGACTGAGCGACTTCACTTTCACTTTTCTCTTTCATGCATTGGAGAAGGAAATGGCAACCCACTCCAGTATTCTTGCCTGGAGAATCCCAGGGATGGGGGAGCCTGGTGGGCTGCCATCTATGGGGTCACGCAGAGTTGGACACGACTGACGTGACTTAGCAGCAGCAGCAGAACTACTATATACATGATGTATAGTATCAGCCTGGGAACAACGTGTCTCTGTTGGCAGGAAGGCCATCCTGCTTCCTTAGACTTCTGTCTAAAGCATCAAAGGGAACACTCTCAGGTCGTCCCAGGGCCTTGGATCTGTGTGTAGGATCAATTCCCATTATGATGCTGCAAAACCACAAGGATCTCAGCAGTATTTTGTTTAGTCATCCCAAGTGTTGCTTTGCAGAAATGCTCTAAAATCAACATTTAAGAAAATTCTTCAGTTACATTAGCAAAGCTATCTCAAGTGACTGTTCTTGCTCAGAAAATACCCACAAGTTTGAAACCAGATGTTTTACAATTTAATTTTTGTTTCTGAAGTCAGAGAATAATATCTTAAAATTTCTCCCTTCACCTTTTTATCTTAACACCAAGCTTACAATTACGATCTTGAATTTTCCTAAAAATGTAAAATATATTGTTGAATTTTAATCTTTCCATTCAATTGAAAAAAAAAAGAGCAGAACAGGCTGAAGAAAAATTGTAAATTAAAACACTGAACAAACAACCCAACCCCACATGCAAGCAAACAGACAAACACATATACAAGGCTGGTTTGGCTAACTGGATTTAATTTGTGTATTCTCCACATTTCACGGGTTTCCTAGATGTGCTAGTGGTAAAGAACCTGCCTGCCAATGCAGGAGTTATAAAAGAAACAGGTTTGATCCCTGACTCGGGAAGATCCCCTGGAGAAGGGCATGGCAACCCACTCTGGTATTCTTGCCTGGAAAATCCCACGGACAGAGGAGCCTGGCAAGCTACTGTCCCTAGGGTCGTACAGAGTTGGACAGGACTGAAATGACATAGCATGCATGCATGCACGTTTCCTGAGTACAGTAGGATTTGGAGTGTGTTATATTTCACCTTCGGATCAAATTTGAATTCGGTTCTGAGGTGGTCCTCTTGTTTAGATCTGTACATTCCTTAGCATTTGACCCTTAACTCTCCACCATTGTAACGGTAGGTTGCGTCATTTAGCTATCATCTTAGACAAGAAGACACAAATGCGAGTTAATAACCATCAAAGGTGTCTATTTCCTTTTCCTATAAATCAGAGCATGCTTTCCTATTGAATTTTGCAAGAAGGAAAACAGACTCCCTCCTGCCGATGTGAGGAAGTGAAGCTAAATCTCTCTCAAGATTCACTTTGGCTTCTTGCAGCTGTATGTTAGTACCTTTTTATATGCAATTTTACTTCATTTAGTCTTTAAGGTTGTGCCTGAGGTTAGTTTAAAAGGTTAGTTAAATGTTAATGGATGTTAATGCTGCAATTAAATTGTTAAATCAATTGAAAACTGGGGCTCCATTTCTATCTGTGTTAGTGCCGGCCTGAGCTGCATTGGCGTATAAATTAAAAGCTGTAAATCTAGCGAAGTCTAATTAGAGACCAAATTTCTCATTTATCTTATTTTCACAGGACTGTAAGCACTGATAGATAATCAACGAAGGGCTAAAACTTTTTAACATTAAAAAACTATTTTATCTATTTCAGGATTCAGGTGACTGATTATAATTCAGATCCAATTACTGTAAAAGGTCATATGTAAAGTGAAGTTCTTTCAGACACTCTAAGTTTTCTTTAACAAGTTTGCATACAACCCACTACCATTCCCATCCCCCAAAGCAAATAAAAATACATTATTCAAGACCACCTTTAATGGCATCTTAGAGTAACCTTGGTGCTAAACAGTGTGTTTAATAGACTACTTCATTAACCCAAAGGGGGAAAGATGGATTTGGAAGCCTTGCAGGAGATTCATCAGGGAGCAAAATTAAGGCTTCACGGATGTCTGAGGTGAGGATTTTTTCACTGTTGCTTCATATTGGCCTTGCTTTACCCAGTGTCTGAGAATACTTGCATATAATCAGTTCAAATGAAAGGATTTGTCAAACTAAATCCTCCTTAGTTCAGTATTGTAGAACTCCTCTGTTAAAACAATTCTGTGTATAACTCAACTTTGGTCCCGCTTCAGTTGATCATACTTAAAAAAAAAAAAATTCTATTCACTATTCACTAACTTAGGGCACTTAATGATGAGGTCTAACCATAGCTTTTGATATATGAATGTTGACATGAAGATATGTTAATTTCTCCCTAAGTCAGAAGATCAAAAATCATCTTTCCAAAGACTAGGAACACACACATAAGTTTTGGTTTGGAAAGTTGCTTTATTATTTAAAAAAGTTAATGAAAATTATATTTTCCATGAATATTAATTTCTTTAATAAAATCTTCTACCCAGAAAAAGTACTATTTTAAAAGAAGTTATAAATGGATATTCAACTCACGCACTCAACTATAAGAAGGCCTCATTCCTCTAATGAAGACACAAGCCATGTCCTTCTTCATTCATATTCTGTAGTTTCAGCCACTGATTAAACCACAAAAGAACATCAGAAAGTGAATGATGCTGCAAAACCACAAGGATCTCAGCAGTATTTTGTTTAGTCATCCCAAGTGTTGCTTTGCAGAAATGCTCTAAAATCAACATTTAAGAAAATTCTTCAGTTACATTAGCAAAGCTATCTCAAGTGACTGTTCTTGCTCAGAAAATACCCACAAGTTTGAAACCAGATGTTTTACAATTTAATTTTTGTTTCTGAAGTCAGAGAATAATATCTTAAAATTTCTCCCTTCACCTTTTTATCTTAACACCAAGCTTACAATTACGATCTTGAATTTTCCTAAAAATGTAAAATATATTGTTGAATTTTAATCTTTCCATTCAATTGAAAAAAAAAAGAGCAGAACAGGCTGAAGAAAAATTGTAAATTAAAACACTGAACAAACAACCCAACCCCACATGCAAGCAAACAGACAAACACATATACAAGGCTGGTTTGGCTAACTGGATTTAATTTGTGTATTCTCCACATTTCACGGGTTTCCTAGATGTGCTAGTGGTAAAGAACCTGCCTGCCAATGCAGGAGTTATAAAAGAAACAGGTTTGATCCCTGACTCGGGAAGATCCCCTGGAGAAGGGCATGGCAACCCACTCTGGTATTCTTGCCTGGAAAATCCCACGGACAGAGGAGCCTGGCAAGCTACTGTCCCTAGGGTCGTACAGAGTTGGACAGGACTGAAATGACATAGCATGCATGCATGCACGTTTCCTGAGTACAGTAGGATTTGGAGTGTGTTATATTTCACCTTCGGATCAAATTTGAATTCGGTTCTGAGGTGGTCCTCTTGTTTAGATCTGTACATTCCTTAGCATTTGACCCTTAACTCTCCACCATTGTAACGGTAGGTTGCGTCATTTAGCTATCATCTTAGACAAGAAGACACAAATGCGAGTTAATAACCATCAAAGGTGTCTATTTCCTTTTCCTATAAATCAGAGCATGCTTTCCTATTGAATTTTGCAAGAAGGAAAACAGACTCCCTCCTGCCGATGTGAGGAAGTGAAGCTAAATCTCTCTCAAGATTCACTTTGGCTTCTTGCAGCTGTATGTTAGTACCTTTTTATATGCAATTTTACTTCATTTAGTCTTTAAGGTTGTGCCTGAGGTTAGTTTAAAAGGTTAGTTAAATGTTAATGGATGTTAATGCTGCAATTAAATTGTTAAATCAATTGAAAACTGGGGCTCCATTTCTATCTGTGTTAGTGCCGGCCTGAGCTGCATTGGCGTATAAATTAAAAGCTGTAAATCTAGCGAAGTCTAATTAGAGACCAAATTTCT
This sequence comes from Oreotragus oreotragus, assembly GCA_006410675.1. Taxonomy (NCBI): domain Eukaryota; kingdom Metazoa; phylum Chordata; class Mammalia; order Artiodactyla; family Bovidae; genus Oreotragus; species Oreotragus oreotragus. The sequence continues at coordinate 162,654 of SJYX01017601.1, read as the reverse complement.
CATTTATCTTATTTTCACAGGACTGTAAGCACTGATAGATAATCAACGAAGGGCTAAAACTTTTTAACATTAAAAAACTATTTTATCTATTTCAGGATTCAGGTGACTGATTATAATTCAGATCCAATTACTGTAAAAGGTCATATGTAAAGTGAAGTTCTTTCAGACACTCTAAGTTTTCTTTAACAAGTTTGCATACAACCCACTACCATTCCCATCCCCCAAAGCAAATAAAAATACATTATTCAAGACCACCTTTAATGGCATCTTAGAGTAACCTTGGTGCTAAACAGTGTGTTTAATAGACTACTTCATTAACCCAAAGGGGGAAAGATGGATTTGGAAGCCTTGCAGGAGATTCATCAGGGAGCAAAATTAAGGCTTCATGGATGTCTGAGGTGAGGATTTTTTCACTGTTGCTTCATATTGGCCTTGCTTTACCCAGTGTCTGAGAATACTTGCATATAATCAGTTCAAATGAAAGGATTTGTCAAACTAAATCCTCCTTAGTTCAGTATTGTAGAACTCCTCTGTTAAAACAATTCTGTGTATAACTCAACTTTGGTCCCGCTTCAGTTGATCATACTTAAAAAAAAAAAAATTCTATTCACTATTCACTAACTTAGGGCACTTAATGATGAGGTCTAACCATAGCTTTTGATATATGAATGTTGACATGAAGATATGTTAATTTCTCCCTAAGTCAGAAGATCAAAAATCATCTTTCCAAAGACTAGGAACACACACATAAGTTTTGGTTTGGAAAGTTGCTTTATTATTTAAAAAAGTTAATGAAAATTATATTTTCCATGAATATTAATTTCTTTAATAAAATCTTCTACCCAGAAAAAGTACTATTTTAAAAGAAGTTATAAATGGATATTCAACTCACGCACTCAACTATAAGAAGGCCTCATTCCTCTAATGAAGACACAAGCCATGTCCTTCTTCATTCATATTCTGTAGTTTCAGCCACTGATTAAACCACAAAAGAACATCAGAAAGTGAACTGCTGAGCAGACTGAATGTTCTGAACTTTTAACTTTCTTAATTTTGTCCTGAATTCAGATCTGCTAAAACTCTTGATTACAGACTCTTGTAGAAAAGATAGGTTGCTTGTCCCCTGAAGCAAAGGAAAAAGATGTTCTATTTCTTCACCCTCAAAAAAACACTGATTTCCTAACAGCATGTTTGTTTCTTACTTACAAGCATTTCAAACTCAGGGACTAACTAACACACTGACACCAGGTGAACCAACATCAGTCTATATTCGTGAATTGCTGAGACTTTCAAAAGGAGGGGTTTACAACATCTTAACCAGAGACTGTGCACATATGATGAAAAGGTACAGATGTATCAAGTACATACCTGCCAAGTACTTTCTTTCTCTCTTTCTTTAATTAGAGAGGAAAAACAATAGCAAAAGATACAATGCGGCCTTTTTAGCAGGGTAGGAGCTATCACTCTACCAGGTAGAAAGAGTCTTTGAGTAGAAAAACTAACATGGGATATTAGATTTTTTTTTTTTTTCTGATCACCAATCTTCTGGGAACAAGATTTTTTTTTTTTATATTCAAGTGTTGACAGGAGACTATCCACTGAGACTAGACAGACACCTAAGGGCTATTACTTAACGATCTCTGAGAATGATTTGCTGCTGAAGCCTAAAATTCTGCTGTTAAAAATAAATTCTTTTGAATTAGATATTTTTACTCAATGCACATGCAAACATCTTTTAAGTTCTACAAGTCACTGTCAGTCACTGATGTGACTGTTTCACAATGTGAAGCTGCTTTGGATCTAGTTCTAGGGCTGGTGGAGGGCATGAGTGAGGCAAACTTTACTGGAGGCTGGTGAGGTGGGGGTCTGAGCAAGAATTCCTCCCCCAGTGGGTAGACGCAGAGACAGTGCTTGGATGCAAGCTTTGAGGCAACAAGGGACTAAGATCAAACCTGGCTAGTTTGCATATGCTCTAGGGCATCAGGCAAGTTTCCTAACCTCTCTTTGCTGGCATTTCCTCATCTTTTTCTTGGTTCTTCTCCACCCATATTCCCATGGCTTTGAATGCTATCTGATTGCAGGTGACTAGTGAATATATTTTTAGCACTGACCCCTGATTCCTAAATACTTTTATTAAATAGTTTTACTGATACAGCTTCTTAGATTCGTTTATTCACTTATTCATTTATTAACACATTCGTTCATTCATTGTTGATTGCTGGCATCCACCCATATTCCCATGGCTTTGAATGCTATCTGATTGCAGGTGACTAGTGAATATATTTTTAGCACTGACCCCTGATTCCTAAATACTTTTATTAAATAGTTTTACTGATACAGCTTCTTAGATTAGTTTATTCACTTATTCATTTATTAACACATTCGTTCATTCATTGTTGATTGCTGGCAACATGTCAGATCTTATAATACCATTAATGGTTCTAGAGTGAGCAGCATAAATTACTTGCCCTTTTAGCATTTATATTCTAGGGAAGGAGTAGATAGTGAACAAAGAAACGAGAAATCTAACAAGGCAGAGTAGAAGCAGAAAGTGACTGAGCATTCTCTTTTGGGTTGATGGGACTGGGGACAGAGATTTAGAAGAGGTATAGGAACAGGCCACTATCTAATAGATATCCACAAGTGGGACTCGTCAAAAACAGCTTTTGTGATTGTCTAACTCCCTAGCTTTCTCTTCCTTCTGAATTTCCTTCTCTTCCTGTTTTCCCACCTCAGTTAATGGCATCATCATTTACATAAAAACCTAGAAGTTTGGGTTTTTTTTAGTCTTCTATCATTACTCACTCCCCTGCAGATCCTATCCACCAGCAGTGCGAGCTCAGTCTGTTCATTTTTGTCCAACTCTTTGAGACCTGATAGACCATAGCCTGCCAGGCTCCTCTGTCCAAGCAGCAGTAGGTTGATATTAAAGCATCACCTTATAGAATGTTGACTAACGGTCAGTGGACTTAGGTGACTAGCCCAGGGTTATATAACCAGTCAATGGTGGGTCCCAGGCTTGTTTGGAATCAGACTTGCTAGCACCATTTTTGCATTTTTCCCTTCTGACTCTGAAGGAGGGGCTGCAAAAGGGACAAGAAGAGCTGCAAATGCCCCATATTTGTTCAACATTTTACCCGACTCCTCAACTTTACCATACCTTACCTGACAATTTCTACTCAAAGCTGGGTTTTACTTGTTTCCTGCAATTACTAAGCCAGACTGAACTCTCTCACATACTTTATTCTACGTTATTTTGCAAGTACTCCCTGATCATTTTATGCTTTGTCCTATGTTATAGCTACATTTTAAGTCCCTAAAAGATAGAGGTGAAGTCTTCTCCCTCCATGTATACACTTGGTGTTCAATTAATGCTTGTCACAGTTAAACATAGATTTTATCTTCTATTGTCAGAAAATTTACAGTCTAGCAGCTGCCATAAACAAAGGCTCATGACAAAACTTAAGTGATGGCAAATCAAAGTGAGCAATGAAATGCCATAACATCGAGTATTTTAAAAACTGATGAGCAAAAAAAATCACTGGAAAACTGAAGAATGAGTATTAACTTTAATCGAGGAGGAGGTGAATGGGATGAATAGATTTCAAATATGACAATGAATATGTCATTTACAGATCAGGCTGAGATGATAAGAGCTAAGGGTTCTTCAAAAGATGAGTTCATGCACAAATGTTTATCAAAATCTTACCAGATGTCACGTACTCTATAGCATACACAATAGCAACTGAAATAAATATTGTTTGGGTCTCATGCAGTTGATAGGTTACCAACAAAAGACCAAAAATTTAACAAGCTATGCTGTGATGGGAATTCATATCTGAAGCATCTAACTGCTGGAGGAGGAAATCAAGAGGGGCTTTCTGAAAGAAATGCTGTTTGCTGCTTGGAGAATTATTAATGGAAGGCAAAAGTTGAAAAATTTGAATTAGACTAGATCAGACGACACTTTATATAGCCTTAAACAGTGGCGCTACCAAATTTGATGGCTAGAGGGAGGAAAAAGGGAAGGAAAAGGGAGGAGGAAGAAGAGTCTGGAGGGAGACGTTACTGGTGGTGAAATGAGAACTTTTGTTAAGAAAGCCCCACAGGGACCCAAAGAGGGAATGTCTCCAGAGGACATTTGTAAAGACAGAAAGGGATGATCCTGAAGAGGGGGCCAACATTCGGCTATAGAAGTGAGATCTTTGTCTTCATACTTATGCTCCATATCACCCAACAACTATCTCTTCTTTTCTTGCCACTTTGATCCGTACCAATGTATTCATTTCATTCTCTACCTAATTTTCTTTATTATCACTATCACTTGCTCCATCTTCTCCTACACTTCAAACACAGAGACATCTCTTTAAGATACACCATTGGCCTTACACTTCCTTAGCATCGTCATCATCTTTGTGAAAATCATGTTTTTCAAAATTGTATTCTGGTAGAGGAAAACAGAGCTGACCTCAATGACTTTGGGAATTAGTAAGTCATAAAACTAAAGATGTGAGATTTGGACTGTGAAGAAAGCTGAGTGCAGAAGAACTGATGCTTTTGAACTGTGGTGTTGGAGAAGACTTTTGAGAGTCCCTTGGACTGCAAGGAGATCGAACCAGTTCATCATAAAGAAAATCAGTTCTGAATATTCATTGGAAGGACTGACGCTGAAGCTGAAACTCCGATACTTTGGCCACGTGATGCAAAGAACTGACTCACTTGAAAAGACTCTGATGATGGGAAAGATTGAAGGCAGGAGGAGAAGGGGACAACAGAGGATGAGACAGCTGGATGGCATCACTGACTCAATTTACATGAGTTTGAGCAAGTTCCCGGAGTTGGTGGTGGATAGGGAAGCCTGGCGTGCTGCGGTCCATGGTGTTGCAAAGAGTCAGACACAACTGAGTGACTGAACTGAAAACTAAAGGGAAATGAAACTGTAGATGAGCACTGTACTCTAGCTAAGGAAACTGTTTCCCATGATGCCGTGTGGGCTAACAGTTCTGATACCACACAAGAATGCCTCACACAAAATATGAACTCTGTCAAAAGGATACAGGCCCTGACAGAAGGAGTGCCCCAAGGCCTAACTGGAATAAATTGAGCAAGAAATGAAAGCAGTAGTATGCTATAATTCAAAGTATCAAATAAATATCCATGTGTCAACACTGATCTAAATCAATGACTGAAAAATAATCATTTTTAAAATACATAATTATAGAATAGAGACATATTTTGTGCAGAAGGATTCCAAATAATTTCTGTAGCTATTTCACTCTCAAGAGGGTAACAGAATTCCCAGTCCTTGCTGTGGCTTCCTTACAGAAGTACAGGATGGAACGGGGCAGGAGGAAGAATATCTTGATAACGGAGAAAGCTGGCAAACACTATCTCAGAGAGGTCATCAGTGCCAACACCCACAGTCATAAGTCACATCCACAATATGTACTCTCGATATGACGGGATGAGAGTGGTGCTGTGATCTTCCTTCCACAGACATATAACCCCAGTCTGATCATGAGAAAAATATCAGACACATCCTAGTAGAATGACATTCTACAAACTACCTGGCCAGTACTCCTCAAACTGTCAGGGTCACTGAAAGCAAGGGAAGTCTGAGCATCTATAATAGGCAGGAAGAGCCAAAGGAGACATGATGACTAAATGGACTGTGGTGTCCTGATTATGATCCTGGAGCAGAAAAAAATATTAAGTTTTATATTAAGTAAAAATTAAGGGAATCTGAATAAACTATGGGTTTTAGTTAATAATGAAATACTAATGTGTTAGCTTATTTAACTTATATGCAGTGTACATCATGAGAAATGCTGGGATGAATGAAGCACAAGCTGGAATCAAGATTGCAGGGAGAAATATCAATAGCCTCAGATATGGAGATGACACCACCCTTATGGCAAAAAGTGAGGAAGAACTAAAGAGCTTCTTGTTGCAAGTGAAAGAGGTGAGTGAAAAAGTTGGCTTAAAACACACATTCAGAAAACTAAGATCATGGCATCTGGTCCCATCACTTCATGGCAAATAGAAGTGGAAACAATAGAAACAGTGAGAGACTTTATTTTGGGGGGGCTCCAAAATCACTACACATAGTGATTACAGCCATGAAATTAAAAGATGCTTGCTTCTTGGAAAAAAAGCTATCACCAACCTAGATAGCATATTAAAAAGCAGAGACATTACTTTGTCAACCAAGTCAAGGCTGTGGTTTTTCCAGTAGTCATGTATGGATGTGAGAGTTGGACTGTGAAGAAAGCTGAGCGCCAAAGAATTGATGCTTTTGAACTGTGGTGTTGGAGAAGATTCTTGAGAGCCCCTTGGACTGCAGGGAGATCCAGCCAGTCTACCCTAAAGGAGATCAGTCCTGGGTATTCATTGGTAGGACTGATGTTGGGGCTGAGGCTTCAGTACTTTGGCCAATTGATGCGAAGAGCTGACTCATTTGAAAAGACCCTGATGCTGGGAAAGACTGGGGGCAGGAGGAGAAGGGGACGGCAGAGGATGAGATGGTTGGATGGCATCACTGACTCAATGGATATAAGTTTGAGTGAACTCCGGAAGTTGGTGATGGACAGGGAGGCCTGGTGTGCTGCAGTCCATGGTGTCCCAAAGAGCTGGACACGACTGAGTGACTGAACTGAACTGAGCAGAACTGAATGTGTTAGTCACTCAGTTGTGTCTGACTGTTTGCGAACTCATGGACCTGCCAGGCTCTTCTGTTCATAGAATTCTGCACGCAAGAATACTGGACGGGCTTGTCATAGCCCATTCCCTCCTCCAAGGGATCTTCCCAATTCAGGGCTCAAACACAGGTCTCCTACAATGCAGGCAGATTCTTTACCATCTGAGCCACTTATAAAGCCCTATAAAGCATATGTACTTGCTTAGAGCTTCTGAGGTATATTACAAACTGTCCTCTAGAAATGTTCTACTACACCAATTTTCACACTCATCAGCAGTGTTGAGGAGAATATTTTGGCCCACAGAGGGTTTTGTTGTTTGTTCGTTTAATCTGTATGTTTAGTAAGAAATCTATGAATTCTTCACAAATGCGTTCTCAACAGGATAGACTATAAGTTCTGCTTCATCAGTTGCTATTTGCTGCATGCTTACCATTTGGTAGACTTTGTGTTGTCCATTTACTTCACATCCTTTATCCAATGTGATGCTTACAAGATTCCTGAGATGTAGGCTAGGTCCTCATCCTCCTGCATTCAAATGTCAGAAGGGGAACAGCCTGCTAGTCACAAGCCTATTGTTGTTCTGTAGTCATTAAGTTGTGTCTGACTCTTTTGTGACCCCATGGCTGTAGCCTGACAGACTCCTCTGACCATGGGATTTCCCAGACAAGAATACTGGAGTGGATTGCCATTTCCTTCTCAAGAGTATCTTTCCAACCCAGGGATCAAACCCACATCTCCCGCATTGCAGGTGGATTCTTTACCACTGAGACGCAATTGGCTCATTAATTTTAGTAAACGTAAACGAAGAGTTGACTCATTGGAAAAGACTCTGATGCTGGGAAGGATTAGGGGCAGGAGGAGAAGGGGACGACAGAGGATGAGATGGCTGGATGGCATCACCTACTTGATGGACATAAGTTTGAGTGAACTCCGGGAGATGGTGATGGACAGGGAGGCCTGGCATGCTGCAATTCATGGGGTTGCAAAGAGTTGAACACAACTGCGCTACTGAACTGAACTGAACCATATTTATACAAAATGTTATTCAGAGGAGAAATTAGATATAAGGTCTATGTATATAATATCCACACAATTTTTCTATAAATCTAAACTGATTTTAAAATTAAATTTTATTAATAATCATAGTTTCAAGCTCAACTCATTTTCTGAGCACAGACTCACATTTTAAGTACCTGCTGGACTATTCCAGTGAAATGTTCTGTGGGAACCTCAAATTAAGTTGTCCAAATTACCCTGTATGCAAGACAGCAAAAGAGACACAGATGTGTAGAGCGGACTTTTGGACTCTGAGGGAGAGGTAAAGGGTGGGATGATTTGGGAGAATAGCATTGAAATATGTATACTATCATGTAAGAAATGAATCGCCAGTCTATGTTCAATGCAGGATGCAGGATGCGTGGGGCTGGTGTATGGGGATGATCTGGAGGGATGATGTGGGGTGGGAGGTGGGAGGGGGGTTCATGTTTGGGAGTTCGTGTAAAAATAAATAATAAATAAATAAATGGAAAAAAAAATAAGTTGTCCAAATCAAAATTCATTATCTTAAGCATCACATCAACTAAGCTTCTTAATTTCTTTATCTCTCATAAATAGACAGCAGTAAATAAAATAAAATCAAACTAAAATCATGACACAATTATTTTAAAGATTTGTCAGGTTGGACACTTGACAATCATCAGCCCCTCCTCCCTTCCTGTAATCCATCGATATCAGTTGCCAAATGCGCATTCTCTGCCCACAGTGACTTCTTGCTTATTATTTTCCACATTATTGTTTAGACACTCATCGATTTTTTGAGTTATTTTCAAGGGTCTTTAAAATGACCTTTTAATCACTCTTCCAAATACATCTTGTTGTTGAGCTAATGTCATAAAGCTGAATTCCACTTGTGTATTCTTTCAGAAAGTTAGAGGTAGCTACCCACTGCATGACATCGATAGTCAACACCTTGTCTTGGCCCTTTGAGGTGCAGCTTCAACCTTACTTTCCAATATCTGTCCCCATATTTCTCTACGAAATCATGGCAGCCTCATTCTCCCATTTCACACCACTCTCATGGCCTCTCTTACGCCCTCCCTGCAGAGCCTGTAAACTTTGGAGGCGTGCCTGCTATGTGTCAAGTATATGAGTGTCATGCATTCCTGCTGGAGAGGAAAGAACAAAGGAAAGACATCCCTTCCTCAGATTCCATATCTGCCTCTTTACTCGTATTTATCCTCCTCTGCACTGGCCTACCCTCCCAGTTCTGGCTCTCTAGACCTCACTCACCCTTCACCATCTACCACAAGGATAAAGGCAGCTTAGTAAAGTGGCTAAAAGCACGCGTGCTGAGTCAAAGCAGACCTGAGTTTAATTTCTGGCCTTGTATTTTATTCTTTGGCAAAACTAGACAATCTGTGTCCTCTCTAAGTGTCTATCTGTGAAACCGGGATTTGGTGCAGATTATATGAAATAAGGTACTTGCTAATAAGTTCCCAAAATACAACAAATCTTTAAAATTTACTTTAAAGTTCTCCTTTCAAAGGTCAGCTTTTAAGGAAATCTAGCCTATTTGTATCTGTTTTTTGTTCATTTGTCCTTTTGATCCCCACTGGTTGAGATTCTGTGGGATTTTGGTTGCGTCTCCTGTCTGCTACTTTCCCAGGCCCCCTTTGCTCCACGNGGTACTTGCTAATAAGTTCCCAAAATACAACAAATCTTTAAAATTTACTTTAAAGTTCTCCTTTCAAAGGTCAGCTTTTAAGGAAATCTAGCCTATTTGTATCTGTTTTTTGTTCATTTGTCCTTTTGATCCCCACTGGTTGAGATTCTGTGGGATTTTGGTTGCGTCTCCTGTCTGCTACTTTCCCAGGCCCCCTTTGCTCCACGGTGTTTTGTCCTCTTGTTCCACAACATTGCCATTTTACAACAATCCCTTCGTGTCTCGATTGGCTTCTCTGTATAACAGAAATACTGATAGTACCTCCTTCAACGGAGTTTTGAAGGTGAAGAGATTGATGAGTACAGAGCATTTTTAGTTCAGTTCAGTCGCTCAGTCATGTCCGACTCTCCACGACCCCGTGAATCGCAGCACGCCAGGCCTCCCTGTTCATCACCATCTCCTGGAGTTCACTCAGACTCACATCCATCGAGTCCATGATGCCTGTCTCTTATACACATCTAGATGTGTATAAGAGACAGTCTGAGGAGAGTTTGTTAGATTCAATCTGTGGAGTAGGGCTGGGGGCTCTGAAAAGTGGCCCTAACATTTTCTCAGTGTTTCTTAATGCTTTAACAAAAATTAAAGATGAAAGCTCCAGGACAAATCTTTCTACAACCAAGTAATATTTTTTGAAAATGAATTGGAATGTCATAAAATAAGTAGTTAACCTATTATTTAAATCAATCTTACAGACCCTTACTGATAATTTTAGAGAAGTTTTAGATTCACAAGAGAACTGAGAGAAAGATAGAGAAATTTTCCATATACTCCAGCCCCCAAACAACATGTTACCATTGGTGAACCTGCACTTTTGCATTGAAATTACCCAGATCCATAGTTGGTTTCCTCTTGGTGTTGTGCATTCTGTGGGTTTGGAATAATAAGCTATGACACTGAGCTATCATTTTAGTATCATGGAGAATATTGTTGCTGCCCTATAAATCCTCAGTCCTCAGTCTATTCACCATCTTCCCAGCCCCTAACAACTAGGGCTGGGTATTTATTGTTTGATGAATCTATACTTTTGCCTTTTCTGGATTATAATATAGTTGGATGTAACTTTTTTAGAATGACTTCTTCCACTCAATGTTTAGTTGCTGAGTCATGTCCAGCTCTTTGCGAACCCATGGACTGCAGCACGGCGGGCTTCCCTGCTCTTCGCCATCTCCCAGAATTTGCTCAAACTCATGTCCATTGAGTCGGTGATGCTGTCCAACGATCTCACCCTCTGTCGCTCCCTTCTCCTCCTGCCCTCAGTCTTTCTGAGCACCGGGATCTTTTCCTATGAGTCACCTCTTTCACTTAATAATATGTATTTATGGTTTCTCCATGTCTTTTCATAACTTGAATAGCACATTTCTTTTTAATGTTGAATAATATTTCATCATCTGGATGTACTAGCGTTTATTACCACTTTTCTACTAAAAGATATTAGTTCCTTCTAAAATTGGCAGTTATGAGTGAAACTGCTATAAATATCCAGGTGAAAGTTTTTATGTGGATATAGATATTTAACTCCTTTGGGTAAATATCAAGGAGAATGATGGCTGATTCCTCTTCTTAGATCACAGCATTGTCATGACGAAGGGCCTTGTGTAACTCAATGAAGCTATGAGCCATGCCGTGCAGGGCCACCCAAGACAGGCGGGTCATAGTGAAGAGTTCTGACAAAGCGAGGTCCACTGGAGGAGGAAATGGCAACTCCCTGAAGTATGCTTGCCTAGAGAGCTCCATGAACAGTATGAAAAGGCAAAACAATATGACACCGGAAGATGAGCCCCTCAGATCAGAAGGTGTCCAATATGCTGCTGGGGAGAAGTGGAGGGCAGTTACTATGAGACGGGTGGGTGGCCTCGCTGACCCAGTAGACATAAACTTGAGCAAACTCTGGGAGATAGTGGAGAACAGAGGAGCCTTGCACGCTGCAGCCCACGAGGTCACGAAGAGTCAGACACGACCAAGTGACTGCACAGCAATAACGACATTTAGTTTGTGAGACACCACCAAACCCCCTTCCATGATGACGGCAGCACTGGCACTCCCACCAGCGGTAAATGAGCAGTCCCGTTGCTCCATACCCTCACTGGCATTTGGTGATGTCAGGGTTCTGGATTTCGACTGTTCTAAGAACTGTCTTGTAATTTTCTGGAAATGATCTTTCATTGATGCTACAGAATCAATTCCTATATTAAGAAGCAAGGAGCCTTATAACTCTTACAGATTCCTTTCTAGTTTCATGTTTCTGTTGGTTTATTAGATCCAGCCCTTTATTCTTACTTGCTAGATACTTGTCATTGTACATTTTGGTAAAATTATGGAAATTAATACGTGAATGGCAACTTATGCTATCCTAGTTTTAAAGGCAAAATTTTTCATACAAATTTCTTAGAAGCTATACAATAATTATGGAATCAATATTTAACTTAGAACTATAAATAAGTACATTTCCAGTTGACAATAACAAAACTTTATTTGAGAGAATGAAAGATTCAAATATATCACATAATGTAATGAGGCTTTTTTCCACTTCTTTTCTGTTTCTTCTATTTAAATTCAATGTGAAGGTAATTCAGATCCATGGTTTAAAAAAATAAATGATATATAATCAAAATTACTTTCCATCCCAAACCCAGTACAATAATTCCTGCTCTTAGAAGAAATCCATTTATATAATTCAATAGTATAATTTAAAGCAGAGCTTTTAAAAGAGATTTGATTAGAAAATATTTTTTGCAAATATTTAGATAACTATTTTATATCTCTGCTCCAAAAAAACAAACAAATGCTTCAATAAATCCTCTTTGCTTGCTAAATTACATTTAAACTCCTTTGCTTAGCATTCAAAATCTCTACATTCTGACCTTAATTTGTCTTTTCAGCAGATCTCCAAACTGCTTTTTATATGTATGCAGTGCACTCATCAAACTGAATATTCTATGAAGCTATTCATGTATTTTTAATCTGTTGAAAACCTTTCTCTTTAACTAACCATCAAAATGCCTCAAGCTTCCTAAAGTATACTGGATACCACAGAAGACCGTGTTTTTACCTACTATGAATATCCATAATACAAATGGGTACACATTATAAAGTGAATGAATACATCTTTGACAAGGCACCACACATAATAGTTTCTTGTGTTATAGTTATATTTGTATTCATGGTTGTATTTGCCCTTTAACAGAGTATAAACTCTCAGAAGCATCCCAGTATTACTTATTTTCCACACCAGAGCACCAACTGGAGCAGACAAAACATACATTAATCTTTGATTTACACAATAAAGACTAAGATCTTCACTTTAGCTCTTCCTTGGGGAAAAATTTTCTATTAAAAAAATCACCTGCAAATTAGCAAATGGTGAAAACTTTTCATATGCCTTTAGATGTGCCTACAGTGGTACATGGATTCTCCTTTTACAATAGCTAGTGCAGTGTCAGAGAAATGGAAGAAGGTTTGAGACATCAATTTAGAAAGTGTCATACTGAGCTTGTAATGGCTTACTTGAAGCTCTTTAATTTTTTATTTTCTGTTTTTAGTGCTTATTATTCTTTAATATTTTAAAACTATCCATTAGATGATGATCTTTTAAAGAAATATGACGATATGGAATCATGAAATTTCATAAGTTTCCATCTTTACCTGGCATAGGTAACATTGATACAAAGCCCATGGTATTCAAAAGTTGTTTTAACACTCTTATGGACCTGTCCTCTCTATTTATCTCTACTCTGAAAACTTTAGGTGGGTACTCATCTTTCCTTGTCCTTTTACAACCTGAAAGTGAAAGAGTTTTAGGTTTTCTCTTCTCTCTGGCTTTTGGCTCCTTCTCACAACATGACTGGAAGTGAACGTGCAGGGCGGCCCCTCGGGGTTGCAGCGATGAGGCACCTGCGGCGCCGCCGACCACTGGTCCCTGCGCTGCGCTGCGCTGTCTCCTGCGCGCCCGACCTCTCCACCCCGCGGGCTGCAGTCAGTCGGCCAGGCTCCTCTGTCCGTGGGAGTCTCCAGGCAAGAATACGAATGTCAGCAAAGGAAGGCTATTCTGAATTTATGATTCCTTATAGTTTGTAACTTTAAGTTTAAGCATATTTGGGAGTTCGTGTAAAAAAATAAATAAATACAAACAAACAAACAAAAAAAAAAAGTTTAAGCATAGTGTTATGGGCCGTGTGGACCCCAGCCTCTTTTCCACGTAAAGCAGCAAGGTAGTGTAAGGACTGTTTATATGCAGGATACCAAAGACAGTCATGGTCCAAAGTGTGCAACCCTGTCAGTACTGCCACTAGGTGCTCAGGCTTGCCCTGGATAAGTACATGTGGAATACTGTATGTTCCCTCGAAGGGAAGTGGGACGGGGTTACCAGGTTACTGCCCCTTCAGGTGTGCTTAGATGCCTACCTCTAAGTAACCGTCAACTCATAACCATGCCTTTATTGGCACAGTTCTCTGACCAAGCAAAGGAAGCTACTGAGTATATGCTCAAATCCTTTCAAGGCATAACTATGATTCCTATATAGTATCTGGGAATATTTATCTAGATATATCTCTGTGTATCTAGCTATATTTATATGTGTTTGTGTATGTAGATAACTATGTATGCATACAGTTAGATGCAATGGTTAGCTAACTTAACTATAGATACATACGCACACACACACACCTATGTATCAGTTCAGTTTAGTTCAGTCGCTCAGTCATGTCCGACTCTTTGTGACCCCATGAATCGCAGCACACCAGGCCTCCCTGTCCATCACCATCTCCCGGAGTTCACTCAGACTCACATCCATCGAGTCCGTGATGCCATCCAGCCATCTCATCCTCAGTCGTCCCCTTCTCCTCCTGCCCCCAATCCCTCCCAGCGTCAGAGTCTTTTCCAATGAGTCAACTCTTCGCAGGAGGTGGCCAAAGTACTGGAGTTTCAGCTTTAAAAGAAAAAAATTCCAAAGAAATTCCTTCCAAAGAAATCCCAGGGTTGATCTCCTTCAGAATGGACTGGTTGGATCTCCTTGCAGTCCAAGGGACTCTCAAGAGTCTTCTCCAACACCACAGTTCAAAAGCATCAATTCTTCAACACTCAGCCTTCTTCACAGTCCAACTCTCACATCCATACATGACCACAGGAAAAACCATAGCCTTAGACATATATGTATGCAGTTAGATACATACAGTTAAGCCCTGACTTAACTTTCCAAGAACATATTAAACCACAGTCAGTCAGATCCAGAGGAATGTAATTGCCGTGTGTCTTCAATGTTCTCCCATATTTTAGTGTTTATTATAAGTAATCAGTATAACGTTAGGACAGTTTTAATGTTTTTCCTGTGGTATTATGGCCTCTAAACAAAAATGAAAAAAAAAATGGAAATCTTCCTCTCCTTCTTACTGAAACTCCCAGTGAGGCTAAATAGATAAAGAATAATCGATAAGAACCCAAATGTGCCTTTATAGCTCCTGGAACACTTACTATTCTAATTCAAACTCTGGAAAAACTGGATCATGACACCAGCTGGGCTTGTGATCGAGTAGTGCTCTAGGAAGGGACCTCTTACTACCCATTAAAACCTTCATCCAGATCTTCGGGTGCTACTGCCATCTGATAATAGGTAGAGAACTGGTCAGCACTGCGGCATGGTGTAGAAGCGTGTCCCTGTGATCTGTAGTCATACATCTGAATGGAGAAGGAACTAGAGAAAGGGAGCTTGTAGAGCCTCTTGAATCAGCCTGAGTCAGCCTGCTGACCGAGTTCTCTAAGACAGGGAGCAAAGTATGGATTACTGCCTTCAACTCATGGTGTCTACACCTGCTGGGCACTGCAGTTTATTAGATGACGCAAAATCAGTGTACCTGATTAACTCCTGCTTCCTAATTTGTACACATGTGCAGAATGGAAAGAGCAACCTTTGGGTCAGAAAGTTAACTTTCTTCCCTTTCATGATATACTAGACACTGAAGACTGTATACACAGGAGAAAACAGTGTGTACATTATTAACAGTGTTTTCTTTCATCTAAGTAATGATTTAAAAAGAGGAAATCAACTTCAGAAGAAGAAATGAACGACTTTTAAGTTTGCTTTTATTTTTGTGTCTAGTCAAGGGTATGATTTTTCCTGTGGTCATGTGTGGATGTGAGAGTTGGACTGTGAAGAAGGCTGAGCACCGAAGAATTGATGCTTTTGAACTGTGGTGCTGGAGAAGACTCTTGAGAGTCCCTTGGACTGCAAGGAGATCCAACCAGTCCATTCAGAAGGAGATCAGCCCTGGGATTTCTTTGGAAGGAATGATGCTAAAGCTGAAACTCCAGTACTTTGGCCACCTCATGCTCAGATTTGACTCATTGGAAAAGACTGTGATGCTGGGAGGGATTGGGGGCAGGAGGAGAAGGGGACGACCGAGGATGAGATGGCTGGATGGCATCACGGACTCGATGGACGTGAGTNAGCCATTTTGCTTTTTTGCATTTCTTTTCCATGGGGATGGTCTTGATCCCTGTCTCCGGTACAGTGTCGTACAGAGCACTTTGAACAGTGCTTAATATATACGATACGAAGTACTAGATGCGTGATTTTACTTTTTGTTAATAGGGTTATCATCTCATCTGCCAAGGTAACAGACAATGAGGTTTACCTTTCTATCTCCTGTAATGACTAGAAAAAATTCAAGTATATAGTTGATGTTGAGTGAAGGCAAACTGGAGTGGAATCTGATGTGATGGGACACCATCTTTCCTGAGGAGGAAAATCTGGACCAGTTAGAACCAAGGGCCAAAGCCAGGGACAGTCAGTGTGCAGGGCAGGTGAGGAAGGGGACACACTGGGGAAGGGCCAGGTAGAAAGAGAAGATTCAGGGGGATGAACCTGTAAGGAGCAAAAGTGTGGAGAATGAGTTGTATTAAATAATACAGTCTTTATTGGTGCCTGATGAATAAATGAACAACACTAATGGTCCTTTGTGCTTTCTCAGAGGTGTGCTCACCTCCAGGATAAGTTGCTAGATAATAGTCTGCCATCAACTAACAATCAGTAGTAGATGTGAGGCAAAATTCCCCCAAATGTAAGCCTAAGTAAAATTTTTGCATAACGTGTGACTTGATTTTTATTTAATGGCATAGTAGCCTCTTGTCAACCCGGATTATTTTTTAAACCCATATGTGAAAGATTAGTACAGACAACACTGGTATGTTTTTAGAAACATTGAGTGGTAGCCACATCTTTCCAATAGTAAACATAAGATAAAGTAGCTACCTAACTCTTAGTGACCATCTTTCTGTTGTATAACAAGAGCTGTGATGAGCAATCCAGACAAGGACTGCTGGACCACTAATGGCTAATGTTCTGTCCTCCCATCGGTCTTTCTTTATCTTCTATATATGATCTCTGAACAGATATTAAAACCTAAAACATAATTGCAAGAGCATTAGAGAATTTCTTATTAATTAGAAATATTACACACCTATTTCCATTTTGGAAAGACATTAAGAGTCTGTTTGAATTTTTTTGCTTGGTTTTTCATCAAGCTTGAATTTGAAGGTCAATATACATGGCCTGTGTTTATTATCTCTCATAAGGAACTAGCATGTTCCAAGTTCAGAGGAAGAAATCACACTTTCTCAAACCATTTAAGAGGCAGCGATGTGGTCTGAAAAACCCCAACCAGATAGGGAACCTGTTCAGACTGCCCTGGAAAAGGTGACCTGAAGAACCTCATTACTTTTATGGGCTTGACCTAATCCCTCATAAAACTTTCCTCTGTGATTTCTCAATACAATCCTTGAAACACCGAAAAAGGGAAATGAAACCCGTCCGGCTTGTATTTAAACTCGACCCCAAAGCATATATGTTTATTAGCCTCATAAACCCAATGCAACGGAAGCATTCATGAATCAGGTTCAGGGGCTGTGAGGAAGGGTAATTTGTCACTGGCGATGACATCATTGTTATCACCTACATCACCGTGGGACTTGTCGGAGCATCCTTTGCACGGCAGTCCTCACCAGGCACTTCAGGCAACAGTAGAGTAGCGGTTCTTGGTAGCAGTTCATGGAGGCTCCATCAGAGGCAAAAAATAAATTTATTCAGCATTTCTAGGGTCTATTTTGGGAGAAGGAGTAACTGAACCGTCAAATAACAGGGCTGTTAGAAATCAAGCCGTTCTCCTGAGGCACCCTGTTTTCATTTCGGCAGTTCAGCCTCAGGATGTTAGAGATCCTTATGCCTCTGGTGTTGGAATTTGAATTTACCTATTATGTCTAATGGCATCGCGGACTCGATGGACATGAGCCTGAGTGAACTCCGGGAGTTGGTGATGGACAGGGAGGCCTGGTGCACTGCGNATTTCGGCAGTTCAGCCTCAGGATGTTAGAGATCCTTATGCCTCTGGTGTTGGAATTTGAATTTACCTATTATGTCTAATGGCATCGCGGACTCGATGGACATGAGCCTGAGTGAACTCCGGGAGTTGGTGATGGACAGGGAGGCCTGGTGCACTGCGATTCATGGGGTTGCAAAGAGTTGGACACGACTGAGTGACTGAACTGAACTGATTATGTCTAAGTTCTTTCTTTCTTTCTTTCCTTCTGCTCAGGCTCTATAAAATGTATGTACAGAGGGAAGTGGGGATGGGTGGGTGAGTCTTAGAGAAATGCAACAGCTGAAGGGTCATTCACTACCTCCAGTCTTATCAATAAGATAATGACTGGACCCCATGACCAGGATATCAGGGAGCCCAGTGGGTAGTGGACAGGAGACAGGAGCCCCAAGAGGCATCGCTTCGTTTCAAAGTTAGTCAGTCTGCCCACCTGCCAGCAAGGCCCCCTGCCGCGGGCTCCCTGGGAGAGGGTCGTGAAGTGGGGTGGTGAGCAATTTCCCTTTTCCCTTTCCTGCAGGGTGCGTCCCCGCTCCGCCCCCTTCCCACTCAGCCCTTCCTGGCCGCGCGGGCAAGTCTTGCTTGCAGCAGAAAGACTCAAACGCTGNTCTGCCCACCTGCCAGCAAGGCCCCCTGCCGCGGGCTCCCTGGGAGAGGGTCGTGAAGTGGGGTGGTGAGCAATTTCCCTTTTCCCTTTCCTGCAGGGTGCGTCCCCGCTCCGCCCCCTTCCCACTCAGCCCTTCCTGGCCGCGCGGGCAAGTCTTGCTTGCAGCAGAAAGACTCAAACGCTGTCGTGATCTGACTGTTTTCAAACAGGCTTGGCTCCTGTGAGCCTTACCAGCTGTGACTAATAGCAAAGAGAAGCGGGGGTTGCGGCGGGGAGGAGGGAAGAAGCTTCTCGAGCCTGCAGGCTTCAGACAGGCAGGCTCTGNCAAACGCTGTCGTGATCTGACTGTTTTCAAACAGGCTTGGCTCCTGTGAGCCTTACCAGCTGTGACTAATAGCAAAGAGAAGCGGGGGTTGCGGCGGGGAGGAGGGAAGAAGCTTCTCGAGCCTGCAGGCTTCAGACAGGCAGGCTCTGGGGGAAACAAGAGAAAGCCATTAACTAACCACAGTGTTATCTTGATTCTCTGGGAGAAACGGGCCGGGGACGCCTAATGAACTAGCCTTAACGTTTCAAACTGAACGTGCCTCTGGGAGCTCTGCTAGAACAAACAGCGTGACAGATCAATGCTTGGTTCCTATATCAAGAGAAAAGGTTATTCACCCCTCTAAGGAATTCGAGGGTTAGCATATCTGTATGATATACTTCCTCTCCTTTTAAAATTTTAACTTTTCTCAGCATGTTCAGGAATAAACAGTGGGTAAGAGGGCGTGCCTACATGCGGACGGTGTGTTTAAACATCTGGTTTCAAAGTTCATTAAGAGGAGATACGCCTGTAAGATAGAAGAGCATTTCTTTTTACACCTTCTTGACCATAGCTCATTTTTGGGGGGGTTGCTGTTGCTCCGCACAAGGTAGATATTTCAAAAGAAATTATACAGCCTTCAATTTCCACACCTCACACTGAGGTGGGGTCAAGGTACAAGCAAGTAAAGCTCACTTTCTCGGTTCAAAAAGCCCCATGTGTCTACTAGCCATAGATTTTCAAAAGGTGACTGGGTTTCTTCACCAATCCTCCTAACTGTTCATTTTCTAGGAGGCTTAACTGCCTCTCAGTTATCATTTGGAAGAATTTCTGGATATGAAGTGACATAAAATGCAACTTTCTTATCTTGTCGGTCAGTAATAACTGAGATGGAATGTGTTTTGTGCTGCCCTCCAGGGTAGCCAAGGGGCTGCCAATTGTACTCTGTCAAAAATGATCTTGGACACCCAAATTAAGAAAAAAGAGAGAGAAAAAGGATAAATTTCAGGAAACTATTGTTAGGTTCAGACTCATACTCGAATCCTGCTAGTCTTTATTCTTACAGGAGATTTTCATTTAAGATAGGTCACATAAATTCTTTCTTTCCTTGCTTTTTTTTTTTNCTCCGGGAGATGGTGATGGATAGGGAGGCCTGGCGTGCTGCGATTCATGGGGTGGCGAAGAGTCGGACACGGCTGAGCAACTGAACTGAACTGAACTGATCCTCTATGTAAGTGAAAGTGAAAGTATTAGTAGCTCAGTTGTGTCCAACTCTTTATGACACCATAGACTGTAGCCCACCAGGCTCCTCTGTCTATGATACTCTCCAGGCAAGAGTACTGAAGTGGGTTGTCATTTCCTTTTCCAGGGTATCTACCTGACTGAGGGATCAAACCCAGGTCTCTTGCATTGCAGGCAGATTCTTTACCATCTGAGCCACCAGGGAAGCCCTTAAATCCTGGTAATTTGATAACCTGTCTTTAATAAACAAAAGTGAAAGCAAGTTCTCTCTCCTCCTGGAATCTCACTCTCTCCTAGATTCCCAAGTGTTCTTTGGAACCGCTGTCTAAGCAGAGTTCCTTACATCAGAACGGCAGCTATCTATGAATAGCATTTATACAGAACAAACTTCTTCACTACCTCTTATCCATCAACATGCTGTCCTGTTCTGCAAAGTGAATTATTGGAGAGTAGTATACTATGCAGTTACTATTTCTGTGAAAATTTTAAAAGGCTTACTACATGCATACTTTGACCCAGCAATTCCAATTTCAATAATTTTTCTAAGAAAACTACCAAAGATCTGTTGAATTTTACCTATATAGTTATCACAGCATCCTGTTCTGCAAAGCGAATTATTGGAGAGTAGTATACTATGCAGTTACTATTTCTGTGAAAATTTTAAAAGGCTTACTACATGCATACTTTGACCCAGCAATTCCAATTTCAATAATTTTTCTAAGAAAACTACCAAAGATCTGTTGAATTTTACCTATATAGTTATCACAGCAGCAATAATGTTAAACACGCTTTTCCAACCTAATTATTATGTTTTATTATGTTGTCTAACAGAAACATTCACTGTCTTGCCACCTTTCATTTTTCTTTTTAATACCTGCTAAGTAAACCAACTTTCTCTATTACGTACAAAATGGAAAATTAGGTAAATCTCACTTGAATTATTATAGTGTATTAGCCTGTTTGAGCTGCCATAACAAATATGACAGAATGAGTGCCTTAAGCAACAGAATTTCTTTCTCATAGGTCTGGAGACTGAAAATCCAAGATCAAGGTGGTGGCAAGGTGGTTTTCATACTGAGGCGTCTTTGCTGGGCTAGTCAGCAGCCACCATCTCTCTGTGTGGTCGTCTCATTCCTTCCTTGTGTGTGGAGTGAGGGGGCAGAAATGAGAGAGAGGGAGAAGAAGAGGGAAAGAGAGAGTTTTCTTCCACATCTCTGCATAAAGACACTAATCCTGTTAGATCAGGGCCTCACCCTCATGACCTCATTTAACCTTAATGACTTCCTTTGAGCCCCCTTCTCCAAATACAGCCACCCTGGGGGTTAGGGACTCAGCATAGGAATCTGGAGATGATGAGGGATAAGATGGGGAAAAAACATCCAGTCTACAACATGCAGTTTCCTAGTTAGTAAAAGTTTTTCTTAATGAGACATTCTTTAGAGAACATCTCATTGAGTCTCAAATAAGATTCTATAATTAGACCAAAGAAGCTTCGCACCACTGCTTGAAACAAGTCGTCCTTGTAGCTGTTCACACATTCAGTCAGGAGGTCTGGACTCTACCCTTAACCAGCTATGCAACCGGATACAAGGCTCATGACCTTTCTGGATCTTGATTTCTACATGTTTAAACAGAAGGAATTAAACCAGATGTCTTAGCTCCAAATTTCATGCATCTGTGACTTGTTTCTTGTAGCTCAATGTTCTCACACCTGTGATACAATTGTCAGAAATGATAATGTGGTACATAACATTAGCAGTTGTAAGAATTGTATATACAAATGATTTATGTGTGTGTACTGATTTTTTCACTAAGATCATTTATACATATCATTCTGGATTATTGTTATATTCAACAGAATAAAGTATGTAGAATTCCCTTTAATTCAATCCTTGGAGTTGGAAGCAAGTGGAATGAAATACAACTCAAATATAAAGGAGAAATTGGATCCATATTTGGAATTTCATCAAAAACAGGAACAGGGAGGAACATTCCAGGAAAATTATGTAATTCCTTTTATGAGTAGAATATTGGTGAACATATTTCAAAATCTGAGCCATATTAATACATTTTATATTAATATTTATTGCCTAGCAATTTCCTCCATATATGCCATAAAACAAAGACAGCTTTGTCTGATGAACTCCTAGTACCAATTATATAAACAAGTTGGTAAGGACATAAAAGGAAAAAGGAAAAAAGTTTAAATATTGGATTTTACATCAACAAGTCTGTAAAAAACTCAAAGGTTGGAGGTTATCAACTTTGGTTTGACTCTTGGGTTAGTCTTCAGTCAGCTGGTCTTATAAAAGAACAATCTGCTGATGGGTATATTGAGGAAGTTGAAATAATCAGCCTCAGAAGGGGCTGCATTTCAGTAGTGAGTGAAATCATTCCTGGATTCGAGAGTCTAAAAAATTTCCATGATTATTAGAGACAAAAGTCTCCATTTAACTGTGTAGTATTTTAACAGTTACTTTAAAAGACACTCATTAAGCAATTTCCATTAATAGACCCCACTGGGCATAGATAGCTCATCTTTCGAGGCTTTCTGGGTGTGTCTTTTTATGTAGTATTTATAAATGTTTTCTAAATCTTTTTTATATCTGCTTCTTGCTGCACCCCCTCATTGCCTTAAATACAAAGTTCTGGTCCCAACAAACTCCATGCCACACCCAATGCAATTTTAAGCTACACTAGGTTAAATGAGATATTAAGAGGGTAAGAATCAGACAACAATAAGGCACAGCACTTCTGTAATGAGGAAATAGGTTCACTGTAAGGATGAGGACATGTTCAGAAACAATGCTTTCACGGTAAAGCTATTTCCAAAAGAGTTTAGCCTGGACAATTATCCAGATAAATGCAGCTGGAGAGATAATCAATTTGGAGAGGGCCAAGCAGAAACAGAAGACGTATAATTTAATTATCGGATTACATTATTTTCATAACTTCCATTTTACACGTAATTGCCAGCTATCTTTATGATTTTATAGTTTACAAAAGTAGTCAAATATTTCACAATGACCCATTAAAAGGGAGAAAACTTGGGGGTTTGCACATGAATGTTTGAAAATTCCACGTCTTGTGCCAGCTGTTCTAGTCTTGGGGGAAGGACTTACCCAGCTGCTCCAAGAGGAGCTCTTGTTTAGCTGGCTTCAAGTTCAATACCCTCCCCCATCATCATTCTCCTGACATCATCCTGACATTAAATAACTTCCAATCTCTCTTTATGATAGCATTCTGCTTTATTTTTGCTCACAAAATTTTTGTGACTGATATTTTCTTGCTTGTTTTCTGTCTTTGCTCATTAAAATGCAAGCTTTGTGAACACAAGGCTCTTTTGTCCCTGTTTATTTCCTAATTGAAATATACTTGATTTGTAATGTTGCATTTGTTATTAGTGTACAGAAAAGTGATTCAGCTCTTTAGTATTATTATTATTGTAAATTTTTACTGGAATATAGTTGATTTACAATGTTGTGTTAGTATTTGCCATACAGCAAAGTGAACCAGGTATACATATACATATATCCACTCTTTTTGAGTCTTCTCCCATGCAGGTCATTGCAGACTATTGAGAAGAATTCCCTGTGCTATACAGTAGGTCCTTATTTGTTATCTATTTCATATATAATTGTGTGTATGTGTCAGTCTCAGTCTCCCGATTTATCCCTGCCTCCCTCAGTTTTACATGTATGTACATATATATCCTTTTTCATATTCTTTTCCATTATGGTTTATTACAGAATATTGAATATAGTTCCCTGTACTATACTCTTTTTTAAAACCTTGTTTACCTGGATTTCCAAGGCTTAGAACAGTACATTGGACATAATAGTGTCTTAATCCATATTTGTTACAGGAATATCAGAAGAATGAATTAATAAACGATCTTCAGTTGCCTCACTGCACTTGAGGGTGGCTTTGCCTACCTCAGAGCTGACCCAACCACACAATAGGAAAATCCAATTTACAATGTTTTGCCTAAGAAGTACCCAGGAAATATTCATTTTTTTCCCTTTTACCCTTTCCTTTTATTTATTGCTTGATTGCAATTAATGAGACAAAGGAAAGTTTCCATGCGTTGAATTTTTTACCTCTTTTCTTTAATATGAAAAGACTAAATACGTCTCCAGGAAATAGGGCTTGATTCCCAGCTAACGCCCACCGCCCTCCTTTCCATAAAACAGTTGTTTGGATTCTGAGATTCTTATTTTCTGCAATGTGCATCTGTGTCTCTCGATGGTTCTGTTTACAGGAGAGAGAGACCTCTTTAATTTGTGTTTATGTGTGTTTTTCTTCGTCTTTACCCCTGTCTTTTTTTCCTTCCCTAAGAGAAGATAATCAGGCTCTCATGTTACTACTAAGTGTTCTAGCAGATGGAAAAAGGTTGCCACACGAGGTCACTGCTGTGTGGATGAACTTGTAGACGCTGACATATCAGAGAGCATCTGAGGGAAATGTTATAGGGGCCATCAAGGCTGCTTCAAATTTCCTGATTGCATATATTAAAACAGGATAAGCTCCAATTACTGGAGTCCTCGCTTCAATATAATGGAGAACTGGAGCTGTGTGTGGATTCTGATCTCTTGAAGCAGCCAAGTGTATCCGAAAATATGAAAATTAAGTTATCTATCTATAGTTGGAAGAGCCAGAGAGCTAAGCAACCAGCCCCTATCATTTTGGGCAAGAGAAAAGAGGTCAGGAGAGTTCAATTTGGGTTTGTGGCTTTTCACCAAACACAGGGTAGGCTTGAAATGCACAGCTTCGTATTACTTTTTCCTGGTGATAAGTCAGATAAGATACGGAAACTTAGCCTTAATGGTTTTAAACCTTTCTATCTGTGATCATAAAGTGACCATTTACAAATTGGAATGCTTTACTGACCTGAGACCTGCTTGCTTCTGGACCTGTCACTACAAGGGGACTTCCAGCTAAAAGAAGAGCAGACTGATGCAAAAAGTTTCCCATCGTCTGTAGAGAGGAGTGTACCAGAAGACAGCTGCTCAGAACAGCTGTCTACTCACACAGCCATCTTAGGGGAGAGTGATTAATGAACTCACTTGGGCAGCGAGGAGCCCAGTTCACTGATCCATAGTTGCAGCACAGGTATTGATGTGAAACTAATGAGAAATTTGATGCTCAAATTTGAATGTTTATTCCAATTACCAACCAACAGATCCAAATTTTTTTAAAGCTCAAAGCATTAACCTTTTGTTAAGAATGGGCAACATGAAACTGTGGTTTTACACTGTGTGCTGGGACTTGCAAATTGATGTGACTAGAGTCTGTTTTGACAAATGGTACACCTCCCATGCACATCACTTTCTTTAAATGTTAGGTTTTTAACCAAGGAAGGAAGGAAAAAGGACCAGTCTTGTGCCTGTCACACTGGCATCACTCAGCACTAAACACACAGATGTAATGAAAAGTCCCTCCAAAAGCAAACAACAAGAACTTAGGCTGCACATATCTGAGTGTGGAGTCCAGAGTGAGGATACTGAGATTCGAGACTTTTTCCCTGCTCACCAGATCACACGCTCATTACTCTGCACAGCCCTGACTTTTAGCTTTAAGAAACATATTAACCCTTACTTGAGAGAAAGGGCAAGCATTGCAAAGATGAGGACAAAAAGAAAAAAAGAAGAGATTTACTTAAGAGAATGAAGATATAAAAGCTAGAGAAGAGAAGGGAGTTGCAGCAAGTATATTAGGTCTACAACATGCGTATAGTGAATATTTGCTGCCCATCCACGCCCAGCATCCATGGCAGATACTGTTAAATGATGCTCCCTTTTACATTAGCCAGGATCTGCTTTCAGTGTGGAGATGTGGACAGCACTGCCAATCAGTCAAAACCAATAGGGGAGGTGACATCCATTTGCTAGTCCAGAGTGGGAAGGCTTGGGACCCCTGCATGTCTCCTCTTGGCCCCCTCCCTCACGCCTCCTCTACCCATACTCACCTGTCATCTTGTGAGACGTTCTCCCCTGACCACTGATACAGACTCTCAGCTCCCTTCCTTACCCTGCATACCCTGGCTCTCAGCTCTACTTGATACTTTCCATTTTCCCTTATTTGTTTGCTTATCTGCTCCCTCGACACCCAATCCAGAATGTTAGTCCCATGAGGGAAAGGAATTCATCACTTTTGTTTGCTGCAGAATCCTGGGTGCAACTCGCTGGGTGTCCGACTCATAGTGGGTACCCAATAAATGGGTGAATGCATACAGAATTGGATTTTGAGTAAAATACAAGCAGGGATGACCTATGGGAAAATAATGGCTCTGCTCTCTGAAACCCATTCATACAGAAGTAGCTCAAGCAGTAAAAGTTTCTGAAAGTTAATTGCTACAAAGTATAAAGATTAAGTTCAATTGGATCAATCAAATAAGGTAATAGGTGGCTTTCTGAGATGGGAGACCTCTGAGAAAAAAGAACTCAGAATCTTTGTGTCATCTGTCAGAAGAATGATAGAGGAAATCCATGAATCATACAGAAAATGGATGACCACCTCCGAAGTCCCTTCCAAACGTTCCATGACTTTTCTATTCCTTCAGAGGTTGGATGTCATAGTTAAAAATTTATGCAGTTTCATTAAAGCCACCACACAATGCCCACAGGCTTAAAGGAGGTTGTCATGAGATTACAGCCACTGTTCCTTCTTGGGATAATGCTAAGAATATTCTTATTCCCATTCTTGTTAGGCCCTACTAATGGAGGCATAAGAGTGATTTTGGTATATGCTTGCTAGGGAATGACTGAGGTTATCGCAGTATGTAAGCTATATCCTCAAAGCAAGGGTCCTTTCAAAGTGGAGGGAAATATTTCAGACTATTAGAATCTCATTTAGGAAATGGCAACCTTATTGCATGAAATGAGGCCATGATGTGCAGAAAGAGTTAAATGTTCTTCCAGAAGAGCCTGACTCTAAGCCAGGATATGGCATTAAGCACAGAGAAAATTGGGCTGAATAATCCCTTTAGACTCTTTAAGGTGCTGAGCTGACATTTTGATATGTTGCAAGTTGGCAAGTCAACGTTTCGTAGTTTATCTTCAAATTCCACATTTTAAAAGTCTTATTTCCTTCTTTAGAAAAGGCTATACCTGCAACCACCTTTAGTCCTACCTACACAAAATTAGATATCTTTTTTTGTTCATCCAGAACAGGGAGAATTTAATATTCCAAATTTTGTGAGAAAAGAAACCCAATTTCTCCTTAAAACCTGTGGCTTAAGTTTCATAATAGTCAGAGAATCTTGTAAAGACAATAAATTATGAAATGACAGCAAGATGTAAGACACTGCAGAAGCAGTGTTTTTGAAAATAAAACAGTAATGTATGCTTGAAATATGAGTTTTAAAATCAGTTAGGGCTATTTTATGGGGTTTGATTACAGATGCCAAAATATAATCCCTTTTCTACTCATCAGACAGGCTACTGAGACTGTTTCCCTGCTAAAATGTCTAAATTCAACTGAAGGAGAGTTTTCAAACCTGAATAGTGTGTTGTGATAGCTAAAGGAATATAAATCAGGGTGGGATTGGAAAGGAGAGTCTGTGTTTGAAAATTATTGTATGTGATAGTCACAACAGACAATCTGTAAAATCAGGTCTTATAAGTCACATGTACGTTAATTTTCTTCCTTTATCATGCAAACATCCTGTTCTCCAGAAAGCCTCCCCCATTCCTCAGTCTGTTTGCTTATCTTATGGCCCCCATTAGAATTCATCACTTCTTCATGCAACTTAACACAAGGAGAATTACCTGCCCCTTGTTGCCATTCTTCCTAGTGGGTGCGCTTCATGAGAATTGGCTGTGTCCCTCAGTATTTAAGTATCTCTAGCTCTGAAATAAAGTAGGTTCTGCATAAAATTTGCTGAATATAGGAATTATGTTTGAGCCTCCTCTACCGCAGGGTCTACGGTATGCTTGAGTCTTGTCTACTGTAGAATCCACCACCAGGATTCTCCGGCCTGGGTACAATCACCTCAACTACTGTGACTCCTGTTCTAGCCCGTGACTTACTGGGACACACAGTCTCTAGGTTTCTGACCCAGAGACCTTCAAAGAATGAATTAATAAACGATCTTCAGTTGCCTCACTGCACTTGAGGGTGGCTTTGCCTACCTCAGAGCTGACCCAACCACACAATAGGAAAATCCAATTTACAATGTTTTGCCTAAGAAGTACCCAGGAAATATTCATTTTTTTCCCTTTTACCCTTTCCTTTTATTTATTGCTTGATTGCAATTAATGAGACAAAGGAAAGTTTCCATGCGTTGAATTTTTTACCTCTTTTCTTTAATATGAAAAGACTAAATACGTCTCCAGGAAATAGGGCTTGATTCCCAGCTAACGCCCACCGCCCTCCTTTCCATAAAACAGTTGTTTGGATTCTGAGATTCTTATTTTCTGCAATGTGCATCTGTGTCTCTCGATGGTTCTGTTTACAGGAGAGAGAGACCTCTTTAATTTGTGTTTATGTGTGTTTTTCTTCGTCTTTACCCCTGTCTTTTTTTCCTTCCCTAAGAGAAGATAATCAGGCTCTCATGTTACTACTAAGTGTTCTAGCAGATGGAAAAAGGTTGCCACATGAGGTCACTGCTGTGTGGATGAACTTGTAGACGCTGACATATCAGAGAGCATCTGAGGGAAATGTTATAGGGGCCATCAAGGCTGCTTCAAATTTCCTGATTGCATATATTAAAACAGGATAAGCTCCAATTACTGGAGTCCTCGCTTCAATATAATGGAGAACTGGAGCTGTGTGTGGATTCTGATCTCTTGAAGCAGCCAAGTGTATCCGAAAATATGAAAATTAAGTTATCTATCTATAGTTGGAAGAGCCAGAGAGCTAAGCAACCAGCCCCTATCATTTTGGGCAAGAGAAAAGAGGTCAGGAGAGTTCAATTTGGGTTTGTGGCTTTTCACCAAACACAGGGTAGGCTTGAAATGCACAGCTTCGTATTACTTTTTCCTGGTGATAAGTCAGATAAGATACGGAAACTTAGCCTTAATGGTTTTAAACCTTTCTATCTGTGATCATAAAGTGACCATTTACAAATTGGAATGCTTTACTGACCTGAGACCTGCTTGCTTCTGGACCTGTCACTACAAGGGGACTTCCAGCTAAAAGAAGAGCAGACTGATGCAAAAAGTTTCCCATCGTCTGTAGAGAGGAGTGTACCAGAAGACAGCTGCTCAGAACAGCTGTCTACTCACACAGCCATCTTAGGGGAGAGTGATTAATGAACTCACTTGGGCAGCGAGGAGCCCAGTTCACTGATCCATAGTTGCAGCACAGGTATTGATGTGAAACTAATGAGAAATTTGATGCTCAAATTTGAATGTTTATTCCAATTACCAACCAACAGATCCAAATTTTTTTAAAGCTCAAAGCATTAACCTTTTGTTAAGAATGGGCAACATGAAACTGTGGTTTTACACTGTGTGCTGGGACTTGCAAATTGATGTGACTAGAGTCTGTTTTGACAAATGGTACACCTCCCATGCACATCACTTTCTTTAAATGTTAGGTTTTTAACCAAGGAAGGAAGGAAAAAGGACCAGTCTTGTGCCTGTCACACTGGCATCACTCAGCACTAAACACACAGATGTAATGAAAAGTCCCTCCAAAAGCAAACAACAAGAACTTAGGCTGCACATATCTGAGTGTGGAGTCCAGAGTGAGGATACTGAGATTCTAGACTTTTTCCCTGCTCACCAGATCACACGCTCATTACTCTGCACAGCCCTGACTTTTAGCTTTAAGAAACATATTAACCCTTACTTGAGAGAAAGGGCAAGCATTGCAAAGATGAGGACAAAAAGAAAAAAAGAAGAGATTTACTTAAGAGAATGAAGATATAAAAGCTAGAGAAGAGAAGGGAGTTGCAGCAAGTATATTAGGTCTACAACATGCGTATAGTGAATATTTGCTGCCCATCCACGCCCAGCATCCATGGCAGATACTGTTAAATGATGCTCCCTTTTACATTAGCCAGGATCTGCTTTCAGTGTGGAGATGTGGACAGCACTGCCAATCAGTCAAAACCAATAGGGGAGGTGACATCCATTTGCTAGTCCAGAGTGGGAAGGCTTGGGACCCCTGCATGTCTCCTCTTGGCCCCCTCCCTCACGCCTCCTCTACCCATACTCACCTGTCATCTTGTGAGACGTTCTCCCCTGACCACTGATACAGACTCTCAGCTCCCTTCCTTACCCTGCATACCCTGGCTCTCAGCTCTACTTGATACTTTCCATTTTCCCTTATTTGTTTGCTTATCTGCTCCCTCGACACCCAATCCAGAATGTTAGTCCCATGAGGGAAAGGAATTCATCACTTTTGTTTGCTGCAGAATCCTGGGTGCAACTCGCTGGGTGTCCGACTCATAGTGGGTACCCAATAAATGGGTGAATGCATACAGAATTGGATTTTGAGTAAAATACAAGCAGGGATGACCTATGGGAAAATAATGGCTCTGCTCTCTGAAACCCATTCATACAGAAGTAGCTCAAGCAGTAAAAGTTTCTGAAAGTTAATTGCTACAAAGTATAAAGATTAAGTTCAATTGGATCAATCAAATAAGGTAATAGGTGGCTTTCTGAGATGGGAGACCTCTGAGAAAAAAGAACTCAGAATCTTTGTGTCATCTGTCAGAAGAATGATAGAGGAAATCCATGAATCATACAGAAAATGGATGACCACCTCCGAAGTCCCTTCCAAACGTTCCATGACTTTTCTATTCCTTCAGAGGTTGGATGTCATAGTTAAAAATTTATGCAGTTTCATTAAAGCCACCACACAATGCCCACAGGCTTAAAGGAGGTTGTCATGAGATTACAGCCACTGTTCCTTCTTGGGATAATGCTAAGAATATTCTTATTCCCATTCTTGTTAGGCCCTACTAATGGAGGCATAAGAGTGATTTTGGTATATGCTTGCTAGGGAATGACTGAGGTTATCGCAGTATGTAAGCTATATCCTCAAAGCAAGGGTCCTTTCAAAGTGGAGGGAAATATTTCAGACTATTAGAATCTCATTTAGGAAATGGCAACCTTATTGCATGAAATGAGGCCATGATGTGCAGAAAGAGTTAAATGTTCTTCCAGAAGAGCCTGACTCTAAGCCAGGATATGGCATTAAGCACAGAGAAAATTGGGCTGAATAATCCCTTTAGACTCTTTAAGGTGCTGAGCTGACATTTTGATATGTTGCAAGTTGGCAAGTCAACGTTTCGTAGTTTATCTTCAAATTCCACATTTTAAAAGTCTTATTTCCTTCTTTAGAAAAGGCTATACCTGCAACCACCTTTAGTCCTACCTACACAAAATTAGATATCTTTTTTTGTTCATCCAGAACAGGGAGAATTTAATATTCCAAATTTTGTGAGAAAAGAAACCCAATTTCTCCTTAAAACCTGTGGCTTAAGTTTCATAATAGTCAGAGAATCTTGTAAAGACAATAAATTATGAAATGACAGCAAGATGTAAGACACTGCAGAAGCAGTGTTTTTGAAAATAAAACAGTAATGTATGCTTGAAATATGAGTTTTAAAATCAGTTAGGGCTATTTTATGGGGTTTGATTACAGATGCCAAAATATAATCCCTTTTCTACTCATCAGACAGGCTACTGAGACTGTTTCCCTGCTAAAATGTCTAAATTCAACTGAAGGAGAGTTTTCAAACCTGAATAGTGTGTTGTGATAGCTAAAGGAATATAAATCAGGGTGGGATTGGAAAGGAGAGTCTGTGTTTGAAAATTATTGTATGTGATAGTCACAACAGACAATCTGTAAAATCAGGTCTTATAAGTCACATGTACGTTAATTTTCTTCCTTTATCATGCAAACATCCTGTTCTCCAGAAAGCCTCCCCCATTCCTCAGTCTGTTTGCTTATCTTATGGCCCCCATTAGAATTCATCACTTCTTCATGCAACTTAACACAAGGAGAATTACCTGCCCCTTGTTGCCATTCTTCCTAGTGGGTGCGCTTCATGAGAATTGGCTGTGTCCCTCAGTATTTAAGTATCTCTAGCTCTGAAATAAAGTAGGTTCTGCATAAAATTTGCTGAATATAGGAATTATGTTTGAGCCTCCTCTACCGCAGGGTCTACGGTATGCTTGAGTCTTGTCTACTGTAGAATCCACCACCAGGATTCTCCGGCCTGGGTACAATCACCTCAACTACTGTGACTCCTGTTCTAGCCCGTGACTTACTGGGACACACAGTCTCTAGGTTTCTGACCCAGAGACCTTCAGTAGAAGGAAGATTGAAAAGTAACAAAAGTAACCAGTACTACACTTAGCATCTCTGGTACCTTACTTACTTCCTTACTTACAGGAAGTTTCAAGAGCTGCTGGATAGGGTACGAATAACCACCAGTCATTGGCTCATGAGTAAGTCTGCTTGTGTGGAAACCGGATTGCCTCCAATTTGCAAATGGGAAGGATCGAGGCCAAAGAATCTCTAGCTGCTTCCAGAACTTGCTAGTGCCACCCATGAGTGTGGTTATGCTGTTTCCTAATTACTATGCACATCCAAGAATGTACCATGTAATCAAAAGACCACAGCGCTGTATATCTGTAGCAAGGAAAATCCTTTACCAGATAACAAGAATGGGATTTTCTAGCAACTCATATGGTCGAGTTTTCATGTATCAACTAATGATAGAAGGAAACCTATCTAGACAGAAGAGCTTAGCTGCAGAAAAGACTTTTGTTTTTGTGCAAAAGTATATAAATACCACTATATTCACTCTCTTCCTTAAAAAGTGGGATAAAGTTAAAATATAAATTTCTAACTGTACAGTGCCACCCATAGCCTCTGTGTCTAAGTTGTTGACATCTGAAAGACAATCTCTCCTTTCTGTTTCCCATTTTTTCATCTGCCTAGTGTGTGTGTGTGTAGTGGAGTCCAGATTTGAAAGGCTTCCTTCACCTTTGAAATGTGTGCTCTCTCACACATGCGTGCATGCACACACACACACACACACACCCTTGAAATAAAGTGCCTGATCCCTGCTTTGGTTTTCCCCCTCTGGTGGGTCAAGGGTCTCTCTCTGCGGAGTCCGTCCGCGCACCAGCAGTCATGCGGAACCTGTTTCTGACCATCAGCCGGTGCGCTTGAAAGGGAGGGCCATAGCGATGGGCTGACCTTCCGGCCCAGCAGCCGGAAGGGAACCCCGTGGGGATCTCCTAAAGGGGATGTTTCTGCCTTGGTCACATCAAGGTTGTTCAGTTCAGTGACTCTGTTTTAAGTGTTCTTTGTATTCTCCACTGACCACTGGAAAAGGCAGTTTTGTTTCCTTGCCCCAGCTTCAGAGGCATTAAACTCTTCACCTTGACTTTTCTTGGAACTGCAAAACTAGGAAAGGGCAAAAAAAAAGAAGAGCTGAAAGAGGTAACAAAGACCTTTGGCGCTCTTATCATACGGGTAACCGTCGCGCTCACAGACCCGGCCTATCAGGGAGGCAGTGGGCTAGCTGCACAAGGGTGGCCCGTTTTACAACCCATGTGGCCCTTTTTATATGCAGGGAATTTTAAAACTGTTACGCATTTCTGCCTTTTTTCATCAGGGATGTCTCCAAATATTTTTGAAAGTGGTGGTGGGAAAAGACGACTTTTCAATTATGGATACATTTCAGAAAAATCAGTGGTCTTAATATTCTGCACGGTGAGGTATGAGGGTGCAGGGCTGACCAAAGGTGTGCTGAAAGTACAGATAAATACTGTTTTCCCTAAAGAAGGCACATATTTAGCAACATTTAATTTAGCTTGACAAAATCAGCGCTTCAAAGACACTTCTTAGGAGCTTTAAAAGATTAAATATTAGCCTTTGGACAAAGGATCCACGAGCCTGCATTTCATGTTGAACAATTACGGGCCACATTTCCTTTAAAGGTTTCAGAGAGACGGCTAAATTTTGAAGGGGAAGCTTTTCTATTTGAGCTGTGTGAACAAAGGCAAGTTTGTATACGGGAGGGCGGCCCAGGGGATTTCTGCTAAGACAGATGAAATGATTGTGGTGAAATCAAACCACCTCGGCAGCCTCTTTGTCCAGGCTATGCACCCTCCCGGCTGTTCTCCTTTTGCCTGGGAAAAAGTCCGGCAGTGGTCAAGCGGAGGTGGGTCAGATGAAGCCAGGCTGAATGTGCGCATTGACCTCCAGGGGCCTTGAGGACGATGAAAAACAGACAATGCACAGAGAAGCGCTTTGAAAATGGTGAGATGTTATTGTTATTACAATTATGATCTTTAAATCCGCGAGACATGTTCCTGGAGAGTTTTCTGTCGTTCCCTTTGCTGCTAGAGAAAGTAACCTGAAAGGTGGAGCTTTCTCATCTCTCTCTTTTTGAGCTGAGCTCATATATGACAAAATTATAAAACTCACTTTTGGTTAAATTGTCTGAGAGAAGTGACTGTTCGTTCAACACGTTCAATTCAGAAACTGATGAAACAATTTCATGATAGCTATGAGGAACTGATACCGATTTGGAAAGAAAAATCACACCAAATACTGAGTCCTTTTACAGTGAGTCGTAGAATCCTTGGTACGAAGGGAGTAAAAATGTACCGCATTTGACGCACAGCATAAATCAGGGAGATAATGTTGACCCCCACCGGCTGAGGAGGTGATGTAGGATTAATAACTACCGCAGAAGTAGTACCGGACTGGCTTGCCCCAAGGAGTAACAAACTTGGAGCCATCTTCCTTAGCAAATGGAAAAACTAAAGTTGCTGTACCCTAAAATTCCAGTCCAAATGAATTTATATTTGGATCTGGTGATACACCAGGATAAGTCCCCAGCTAACAGTCCAGTTCCCCAACTTCTCAGTAACATCTGTCCAATTTTAACTTGTGGCTGTAGATTGAAACCATGCAAAATCCTGTGGTTACAGTAATTTCCACCAGGAAACCATGAAACAACGAGTGGTATGCAAATGAAGAATTTTCAGTCCGCTTTTAAAAAAAATTTCCAAGTTGGAAATTGAGGTTTGGTAGTACACAGGGACTCAAGCGATGAACTAACTCCAAACACAGCTCTGGAAGTGGAAAATTTGGAAGTTTCCTTTGCCCTGACAAGTGTTTTTAGTTTGTTTTTGATTTATAGGATTTAGTGTCTGGGAGAAAGTCTTTCTGAGAGAAAGCAAGAAGGAGATGGTAGTGGATTCCTCACTCCGCTCCCTCCTACCCCGCCCCACCACATGACCCTGACTATTAAGAGCTATCATTTCCTCAGTAGGTCCTTTCATTGCATTGAATCCAGACCACAATCTGCAAAACAGGCATTATTTTTATTCCCATTTAAAAGTTGCACTAAATGAAGGTTGACTAAGATGGAGCAAACACTCAGACTTTTGAAACTGACACAAAGCTTCAGAAACGCAAACCTTTCTTCC
Source organism: Oreotragus oreotragus (assembly GCA_006410675.1). Lineage (NCBI taxonomy): Eukaryota > Metazoa > Chordata > Mammalia > Artiodactyla > Bovidae > Oreotragus > Oreotragus oreotragus. The sequence goes on along the minus strand of SJYX01017601.1, from coordinate 127,311 downwards.
TTCACAAATGGGACTTCAGCCCCGTCCTCCCCTCCTCTCCATTCCTAATACTGTTTCGGCCTTTGGCGATCCCCGGGGAGAGCCAGGTCGGGGGAGAAAGAAAGCACGTGGGCGACTCCTCTCAGACCGGGTTTAAGTGTGCTCTCATCCTCAGCCCCACAGCATTAGCGCTGATGTTGGACTCATGGCAAAGGGGGGCGTTTTGCAAGTTTGTTCTCAAGGTTGGTGGCCTCCAGTCAGGGCTTATCTCTAAGTTACTTCTCAGGAATGGGGCCAGATCAATACTGTATTCTTTCAGACCTCTCTAAACCCAGCGGGGAAGGCAATCACGGCCGGGCGGCTCCCTGCACCTTCTGGAGCGGATCAATACTCCGACAGCGTGGAGCTTTGTTCCTCCCCCAGCTCTAAGATGTTCTGCATGCTCTACATGATTGCTTAAAGGCTCGCGTTCCCTTCCCCCTGGATGACAACACCACTCCCGCCCTCATCGTCCCTAATACTATCACTATAATTGCCTTGACATGAAATAGCAGCACAAACCCAGCGCCTGGGCTTTGAGGTGTTTTATCTTTTTTGAACATTTCTATTAGTAAGGGCTGTTGATTTGCCTTTAATATGTAGTCGCAGCTTTAATGCAAACCTGCACTTATTTACAGTGCTTTGCGAAACCCACTGAGATGATTTTACCTGTGGGAATCATATAGGGACTGTTGCAGGGGAGAGGGAGGTATAAACTCGTAAGCCCAAGAATATTAGCTTAAACTTTATGCGGCTTGAAGCCCATTATAGCTACCCCATACCGCCACAGAAATTGTCTTAGAAGAGCTCTGTGTCTTATTTACTTTTTAAATGATGCTGGGTAAAATGAAATATTTATTTTACTGTTTTGCAGCCAACATTCCAGTAAGTGGTAAATAACACGAGGGCTCAACAGATCCTGTTTCTCCAATTCCTGTTTGTTGCTGTTGCCTGCTAAGTCAAGTTATTGATATGCTCTGAGTCTTTACCACACACATGTCTCCTCAGTGCTCATCTCCCTCCAAATACACCAAAATAAAAATAATAAAATATAACAAATATGTGAGAGCATTGAAATAGAGAAGTTTAAATGAAAACTCATTACTTTAGCTTAAGGAATAAAAGTCCAGCACTTTAGTCTCTTTCTGATGGCTTCAGCCACATCCCTTGAGCTTCTTCCCTGTTGTTACGCCCCTGTCCTGGGTCCCAACCTCCATTATTGCTCTTTTGTTGTTTCAGGGCTTCTCCATACTGTTCAGCTTGTCCCTTCCCCTTAGACACGTGTAACTCTCGGCCTTTCTTTGCTCCTTTAAGTCCATCACACCCTTCAGGATCTGGTGCCCATCTCAGCCCCTCTGGGAACCACTGGAAACAGTTCGACCCAGTGAGTCACAGTGGAGCACTGCCTTTCATCGGTTATCAGTCAGACTGCAAGACAGTTGGACGTTTGCAGTCAAAAGCAGTTGAACTTCCAAAGTTTGCCAATGATTTTTTAATGATAATTGGGGTGAGGGATATTGATAATTATCAACTGGTCAATTAAGACATGAAAGTTCAAGGTTATCCTTAATCTTCTTATTCTTTCACTGGTACGCTGATATATTTCTAAGAATAATAGAAAGGGCCACACAGTCTTAATTGCATCTTCCTTGAAACGTCTTAGAGAACTTGCAGGTCACTGAAGGTCACCCACTGGTAGTATGAGATATCTAAGATGTGCTGTAACACTCCCCAATGGATCATTTTTATTTGTTGGGTCATCCACACACTCAGTGGGATTCCCAAAGGGTGTAGTGGTAAAGAATCCATCTATCAATGCAAGAGATGCAGGCTTGATCCCTGTGTCGGGAAGATCCCCTGGAGTAAGAAATGACAACTGCTTCAGTATTCTTTTCTTTTTCTTTCTTTCAGTATTCTTGCCTAGAAAACTCTATGGACAGAGGAGCCTGGTGGGCTACAGTCCATGAGGTCACAAAGAGTTGGACACATTGAGCTACTGAACATGCACACACCACAGGCTCAACACTATACCTTGTAAAAATCATTAGGCACTGAACAAATACTAATTAATGTGTTGGCTGGTGGGAATCATCTTTTAATAGAAACCAAGTGTGTCTGTGGGCTGTACATGCACTGTGCTCATGAAAAAAAAAAGAAAGGGGAAATAACTTAGAATGTATCCAGTATTGCAAACTAATTAGATGAATTGTCACTTCTGATGGCAGATACACCAAGCCAAGTTGCTTTAGTTAGTAGTTTGCTTAATTTACTACAGAGTCCATTTCAGGTTGAATATTTAAGTACAGCTCCTGAGTACACTGGACTACTAAGATATATAATTAAAAAGTCTAGCTGAAGCATTCTGATGCTTTAAGCTGTTTCATATAGCTGAGAAAAGAAAGTAAGTGTCAGAAACTTGACTATTTTACCCGGGAAAAAAAAGAATTGATTTTACCTGGTGGACGAACTCAGAATGACAGCCATATAACAATGGAGTGTTGCAAAATACAACATGTGACATATATAATGTGTGCAGAGGAGAGAAAGAGAATGATACAGAGTAAATTATTTCTCTTTCATTCATGTAAGTTGATTACAACTGAATTAATATGCATTTTCAAGGGCATATTGTATTATGGCTAAAGAAGTTACAAGCAACGTGTGCAAGATTTTATGAAATTTATTTAAAAAGCATCTGTCTGAGATAGTGATGTAGACAATGAAAGCATAATGAAGGACAAAAGTCATTATACAGAGGACAGGTAGCTGCTGAACAGTGAAACCACAGCGATTTAGAAAGTTAAATTAAAATTCAAGATCTGTATTTAATTGTTAATGTAATACATTTTCAACAAGGTAAAGACTTCTTTCCCTCCCTTTTTTTTTTCATCCTTCTTCCTGCCTCTCTCCTGCATTTCTCTCTGTCTCTGTCTTTTGTCTCTCTCCGTTATCTGCTGTCTCTGTGTCTCTGCCTCTGTCTCTGTATTTGTCTCTTTGTCTCTATTTCTGTCGCGGTCTCTCCCTCACTGTGTCTTCCCTGTATGTCTCTCTCTCTCTTGAATTCTATAAAGAGGAGTTATCAAAGTCATCGATTTGGGCACGTTTATGACATGGCGGGAAGAGACTGGCTGATACTTGCCAATCTATGACCTTGAGAAGCTACTTGTTTTCATGATAATTTTCTTTTAGTATCAAAGTGTTAATTCAAGCTGTCTACCCAGTATCCCACGCCAGCTTGGTGATAATATGCTGCATAAACTTATTTTAGCTCATAGAATAAAAAGTGCTATACCAAATGAGAGGATCATTGATATCACCATTTCCTGAAATCCCTCATATTTTTTGTCCATTATTTATTACTATTGCTACTCAGTGAACATCCACCCTGAGCCAGGCACAGATTTTTTAAATGTCTCTGGATGGCTAAAGATCTCTATCAGTTAAATGTTCACATGTGCGTGCTTAGTCGCTCAGTCACGTCTGGCTCTTCGTGACCCCGTGGACCGCAGCCTGCCAGGCTCCTCTGTCCATGGACTTTTCTGGGCAAGGATACTGGAGTCAGTTGCCATCTCCTCCTCCAGTGGATCCTCTTGACCCAGGGATCAAACGGGTGTCTCCTATGTCTCTTGCATTGGCAGGTAGATTCTTTAGCACTGAACTACCTGGGAAGCCCATCAACTGAATGTACTTCATTGTTTATAAGAATACCATGTTTAGCGTAAAGACGTTCATTTGAATCTTCCCCCATGTCTACCTGGAAAGTGTTTACATTTTCATGCTGGTGATGGCATGAATTTAGCATTTAATATTTAGTTTGGGGCATTTTTAAGCATAAAAAATCAAGCTGGCTTAGATTAGCCGTTTTCAATCCAAAAAAGTTAACTTTTGGAGAAAAATTCATCTAACAATCTAATTGTTTGCCTAACCAGACAAAGTTCAGTGTTTTCTGTGACAGGACCATAGAGGCGTACAGACAGTGTATTGAACATTGTCTTCAGATTATTTTCCCCACTTTCTAAATTTATATCAGAGCCATACACTTTTTAAAATAAAATATTGCTTTTTAAAACATTAGACTTACAGAAGCTTGTAAAAAATTGTACAATCTACAATGAATGAATGAATGTGCAGTTTGTCATCCTCCCAGAATTAGGTCAGACTTCCTGGTGGCTCAGACAGTAAAGTGTCTGTTTACAATGTGGGAGACCTGGGTTCGATCCCTGGGTAGGGAAGATCCCCTGGAGAAGGAAATGGCAATCCACTCCAGTACTCTTGCCTGGAAAATCCCATGGACAGAGGAGCCTGGTAGGCTACAGTCCATGGGGTTGCAAAGAGTCGGACACGACTGAGCGACTTCACCTCATTTCACTTCCCGGTCCTTCTTATGTCTGGCACCAGCTAGATCCTCACTTCTGCTCTACTTTCTTTAGAGGTTCCCCGGAGTTCCTCAGGGTTGATAGTCTGCTGGAATGAATCACAGAACTCAGAAGAGCTCTTTACTTATAATTACAGTTTTATCCTAACAAAAGGATGCAAATTAGAAACAGCCAAGGGCAGGTCTGGGAGAGCCCCACATGCGAAGTTGTCTTTGTTAGAGAAGCTTGCTCAGGCTTTAGTGTCCAGAGTGTTTAGTGGGGCTTCATTAAATAGACATCATCATTGAAATCATTGGTCAAATGACAATATCCAGGCCCTCTCCTCTTCCCAGAGAATGGGTGGGTGCTGAGTAGCTCAAAGCCCCACCCTCTAATTACCTGATTGATCTTTTTGGCTTGACTCTCTTCCATCTTGAGTAATTTTATTAGCATAAACTATGTAGGGATTCACCATGAGTCACTCAGTTAGCATAAACAATCAGATGTGGTCCAAGGGGACCACCAAAAGGAAAAAAGACAGATAATCCCAAGGCTGTGAAGAGACACTCCTAAAGATAGGAGGTTCCCAGTGTTTGGAGTAGACCTCCCAGGGGCCAGGGACAAAAGCCAGCTAATGTCTTTATTATACAGAAATATTATTTTGCCGAACCATATAAGATACAAACACCTAAGTGTTTCCACATGTTTCTCTTGTAAGAGCAAGGATATTTTCATAGTAGAGTACAACATTTAAAATAACTAAAATGTAACTATTGACACTAAGGAAATGAAATACATATAAAATAGTGTCATTTAACACATAGTCCATATTCAACATTTTGCAGTTGTCTCAACTTTTTTTTCCTTTCAATTCTGTTTTCAGTCTAAAATCACACACGTCAGTTAGTTGTTAATCTTATTACTTTTTTTTAAAACAGAAACCATTCTTTAGTTTTAGTCTTTTCTTTCATGACATTTGATAGTTGGGAAGAGCATAGACTAGCTGTCTATACCCATTATTTTAAAAGGTGGTTCTAAATAAAGGTGTTTATTTAAAAAGCTTCCCAATTTGGAACTGTCTGATTGTTCCCTTATGATTTGATTCAGGTTATTCATTTTATGCCAGGATTACTGTGTAAGTTTTACCCTGTCCTTCTCTGTTAACCATATCAGGAAGCACATGATGTTGAGTTAGGTGGTTTATACACTATTTTTCTACTGTAAAGACCTCTAATTTTTTCTTTTTTTTTGCTCTGTAATTAATAAGAAATCCAAATGGAGATATTTCTAGACTATGTGGACACACTATTCTTTAACAAAATCTCACAATAGTTTTATGACCCATTGATAGTTCTTATTATATTAATTATTACCATCGTCATTCCAAAGTGATGATTTTCTAACCCTGTTCATCCTCTGATATTTGTTACTTACTAGACAAGAGCTTTCCCTTCACTCTTTTGTATTTGCTTGTTTGTTTAACTTTTAGCATCAAAGTCTGGATTCCTTTTTTATTTACTATGTTGTTATGATTCTGCTAAATTTTCACCTATGAATGTATGTGTTCAGCAATAATTCACAAGCCACTATATACGAAATGGTGAGATTTAGGAAATACTAGTTTGTATCTCTTACAAATAAGAAAGCTGTCATTTGGAAACAGTCAGAATAGGAATCCTTCATTTAATTCCTAACTTTTTAGACTTTCTCAATGAAATATGAATGTTGCAATAAACATTGTCCATTTCAAACAAGCAAATAAATAAGTGTACAAAATCTTTCTAGCTGTAACTGTAATTTTGCAGAGAATGAGATTTTGTGCAAACGATCACAAAAACTGATTCAATCTGTACTCCAAAACATATCCCCTATTGAGAGAGGAACTGAACACATCCTTAAAGGTCAACTGGTTTTAAAATTATACCAATCTGTTTCATTCAATCATTATACAGTGATTTCAACGGGAGGATGAACACGAACCTCCTGAAATTCGCCATGTGCAATGAGGTAAGCCATGGAGAATGGAGAGCTCTACTGGATGTGAAGCTTGTCATTACCTTCCGACACAACAGTTCCCTTTTACCCACTGCCTGACTGTCAACACTGGCAACTCTAGCATCATGTTTTCTTCCCTGGCATCTCAACTAGACTCCATCTTCCTTAGTAGCATGTGTGTAAGATAGTTCCCTCTTCTGAAGACCTGGTAGGGCACGTTGATTAAGATATACAGCCTTCCTGTGAGAAGACTTGCAGAGCAGGTTATCAGGAAAGAGGATGGAGGGAACATAAAGATGCTGGGTGTCTACTGGGAAGGCAATTATCTATTGTGAGGAGTGAGGAGGCAGACGCCCCAAGACAATATAACCTGCCTTCCAGCCTGGTCACCGGCTAATCTGGCCACACTTTAATAGATGCTTTCTCGAGACACTGCCTTACACCAGTGCTCTACTCCAAGGGATGCTTGGAGAGAGTGAGGCACATGGCAATCATTCAGAATGACATTTATTCAGACATGTCTAAAAACTGGCCATCTAGCTGACCAGATGGAATTTCTGCTTCCCATACCCAACTCTATTTCTCTTTTTGTCCATGAAACTCCTCTCCTTCTAACATGTCATACAATTTACTTATTTACAAGGATAATTTATTTCCTTATCCTGGAAGACAACTCTTACCACTCCCATCCCTCCCCCAACTAGAATGTAAGCACCAAGAAGGCAAGTATTCCTGTTTTATTCCCGGATATGTGTTTGGCTCTTAGGATATAGTAGGAGCTCAATAATATTTGTGGCATGAAGGAATGTCTACATTGTGGATTAAGTGCTCTCTCATTTTCCCTTAAGATGAAAGTCTGTAACTTAAATTCTTTGTTCCTATCATTTTAAAAATGGACAATTGGACGCACACCAGGTTTTCTCATTAACATCAAGTTAATTCTCTACCTAGATGTTTCCCGCTCTTCTTGGATATTTTGCAAACAGTTCAGTTCAGTTCAGTTCAGTCGCTCAGTCATGTCTGACTCTTCGTGACCCCATGAATCACAGCACGCCAGGCCTCCCTGCCCATCACCAACTCCCAGGGTTCACTCAAACTCAGTTCCATCGAGTCGGTGATGCCATCCAGCCATCTCATCCTCCGTCATCCACTTCTCCTCCTGCCCCCAATCCCTCTCAGCATCAGGGTCTTTTCCAGTGAGTCAACTCTTCGCATGAGGTGGCCAAAGTATTGGAGTTTCAGCTTTAGCATCATTCCTTCCAATGAACACCCAGGACTGATCTCTTTCAGGATGGACTGGTTGGATCTCCTAGCAGTCCAAGGGACTCTCAAGAGTCTTCTCCAACATTACAGTTCAAAAGTATCAATTGGTGCTCAGCTTGCTTCACAGTCCAACTCTCACATCCATACATGACCACTGGAATAACGATATAGACTTCCCTGGTGGCTCAGACGGTAAAGCGGGAGACCCGGGTTTGATCCCTGGATTGGGAAGATCCCCTTGAGAAGGAAATGGCAACCCACTCCAGTACTCTTGCATGGAAAATCCCATGGATGGAGGGGCCTGGTTGGCTACTGTCCATGGGGTCGCCAAGAGTTGGACACAACTGAGCGACTTCACTATCTATCTATGAAACCATAGCCTTGACTAGACGGACCTTTGTTGGCAAAGTAATGTCTCTGTTTTTGAATATGCTATCTAGGTTAGTCATAACTTTCCTTTCAAGGAATAAGCGTCTTTTAATTTCATGGCTGTAATCACCATCTGCAGTGATCTTGGATCCCCAAAAATAAAGTCAGCCATGGTTTCCACTGTTTCCCCATCTTTTTCCCATGAAGTGATGGGACCAGATGCCATGATCTTCATTTTCTGAATGTTGAGCTTTAAGCCAACTTTTTCAATCTCCTCTTTCACTTTCATCAAGAAGCTCTTTAGTTCTTCTTAACTTTCTGCCATAAGGGTAGTGTCATCTGCATATCTGAGGTTATTGATGTTTCTCCTGGCAATCTCTATTCCAGCTTGTGCTTCTTCCAGCCCAGTGTTTCTCATGATGTACTCTTCATATAAGTTAAATAAGCAGGTTGACAATATACAGCCTTGACGTACTCTTTTTCCTATTTGGAACCAGTCTGTTGTTTCATGTCCAGTTCTAACTGTTGCTTCCTGACCTGCATGCAGGTTTCTCAAGAGGCAGGTCAGGTGGTCTGGTATTCTCATCTCTTTCAGAATTTTCCACAGTATATTGTGATCCACATAGTCAAAGGCTTTGGCATAGTCAATAAAGCAGAAATAGATGTTTTTCTGGAATTTCCTTGCTTTTTCGATGATCCAGCGGATGTTGGCAATTTGATCTCTGGTTCCTCTGCCTTTTCTAAAACCATAGTGTCTCTTATTGTTGTTATTGTTTTACTAAGTTCATATATAAGACACTGAGGTGGATGTTTTTACAAGGATTAACATATACACAAGGCACAAACACATACTCTGCAAAAAATGTGCATTTCCAGCCCAAGGGTATTCCAAGGACTGGGCAGTAATGTTTTGGCTTTTTGAATGTTATTGACAACCTGAAAAAAATGGTTGCTCATTGCATCTCACAGAGCCAAACGTAGTTGTTAAATCTTTGACAATTTAGCTTAAATTAAAGCCTTCAGTGAAATTCAGAAATTCCACACAACTAGAGAATGAACAAGTTAGTGCTTATGAAGACTTCTATGAGTTAACTTAAGAAGCTCTTCAGAAGTTCACCCTTTGCTAGTAGCATTCAGTTATGAACTTGATAACCTGTATGTGAATATTACAATAATTTAGAGCCTACACAGAGGTTCTCAGTATGATTTCCAGTGATTCCTAGAAGATCTAGTTTCATGTGTGTATGTGAAATATTCTGTGAAGAGTCCATATATTCCATGTAGTTCTCAAAGAACTCCATGATCCCCATGCAAGGGAAAAAAATGTAGATTGTGTGTTAAAATCACTAGATTTTTATCTGATGTCTTTGGAAGTGATAACAAAAATGGTGGAAACTGACTATTTCAAGGCCAGAAAGAAGATGTACCTAGACGATGATTAAGGAAGAATAAGGACAAAACCCCAATTTGTTGATCCGTGGTGGAGTTTTCTGAGAATAATTGTCTTTTTCTGCAAAATGAACTTAATCACATTTGCCTTGTTCACATCCTCAGAGATTGAGTGAGGGGTATGTGGAATGGTCTTTATAGCTTATGAAAGTGAAAGTGAAGTCACTCAGCTGTGTCTGTCTCTTTGTGACCCCGTGGACTGTAGCCCACTGTCCATCCATGGGATTCTCCAGGCAAGAATACTGGAGTGGGTTGCCATTTCCTTCTCCAGGGGAATCTTCCTGACCCAGGGATCGAACCCTGGTCTCCTGCATTGCAGGCAGATGCTTTAACCTCTGAGGCATCAGGGAAACTCCTTATAGCTTACAGTTATCTTTATTATCATATGCACAGCATTATGTAGATGATTTCATCTGCGTTATGTGTATGCATGGAAGTATCTGAACAAGTTAATCCAGATATGATTGCTCTAAGAGCTCCAGTTGCTTCAATTCTGTAATTTTTGAAATTAACCTTTTCAATGACTTCTAAACTTTCCCAGAAAGTGTACACATTTTCCAAGACAAACTCCTCCATTTCGCTGAGGTTTTGTAAGTATTAGTAGATTTTACTATACTTCTAGGTTGTTATGAAAAGGTCTGTGCCACATCATTGATAAACACAACTTGCTATCAACTTAATTTTCTCCCTCATTTTCTCTACCATATATATATCTTTCAACTCCTAACACTTTCTCTTTTACTTTTTAGGATGATGCAATCAGCAGCTTTTCACCATCCTTAGAAGGTGGATACAGTGTAAGATGCAATATATTATTTTTAACCTACTCTGCCAATAATTGCCACGTAATGTAAGCATTATTAGAACATAAGTATATAAAAGGGTTGTGGGATCACACAAAAGGGGACAATTTATCGTTTGAGAGTTTTAAAATCTCAAAATGGGTAGGAACATTCTGGACAGAAGATACTATCCCCTATGCAAGTAATCCCTGAAAATCTCCTCTGTGCCTGGCATTGACTTCAGTTCTGGGCCATCAGAATCTGTTCTCTAATATAGAGGATAGAAGGCTTCCCTCGTGGTTCAGAGGGTAAAGAATCTGCCTTCAATGAAGGAAACCTGAGTTTGATCTCTGGGTCAGGAAAATCCGCTGGAGAAGGGAATGACTACTCACTCCAGTGTTCCTGCCTAGAGAATCCCACGGACAGAGGAGCCTGGTGGGCTATAGTCCATGCGGTTGCAAAAGAGTTGGAGACACTGAGCAACTAACATTTTCACTTACATAGAGGATAGAGAGAGAAAATAATCCCTAAACACATCAATTCCTCAAGTGATCTTGCTGCTAAGTCATTTCACTCATGTCTGACTCCGTGTGACCCCACAGATGGCAGCCCACCAGGCTCCCCCGTCCCTGGGATTCTCCAGGCAAGAACACTGAAGTGGGTTGCCATTTCCTTCTCCAATGCATGAAAGTGAAAAGTGAAAGTAAAGCCGCTCAGTCATTTCTGACTCTTTGTGACCCCATGGACTGCAGCCCACCAGGCTCCTCCATCCATGGGATTTTCCAGGCGAGAGTACTGGAGTGGGGTGCCACTGTCTTCTCCACAAGTGATCTTAAACGGTGATAATTTTTCAAAATAATGAGAGTTACCTGCTTCCAGACAGAGATATGTAGAAAAAAAAAATTAACGTTTGTTTATTTAGTTGTGCCAGGTCTTAGCAGTGGCACACCAGATATTTGGTCTTCATTGCATCAAGTGGGATCTTTTCATTGCATTATATGGGATATTTAGGTGTAGAATGTGGCATCTAGTTTCCTGACCAGATCAAACCCAGGCCCCCTTCAATGGGATCGTAGGGTCTTAGCCACTGGAGCACCAGGGAAGTCCCAAAAAACATAAGACGACCAGAGCAGACACCCCTGAAGAGGTGCTATTTGAAAAGATGCCCAGTGTATGAAAAGGAGACAGTCCCGCCAAGACAGGAAAATCTCCTGGAAGCAGAGAGAGCAAGAAGCAAAGTGTCAGGGTTTGAAAAATAGAGAATCAAGAAATGTATCAGATATTCATGCTTATTTGGAAGAAGGTCAGCCTGGGAAGGTGGGCTAAGTCCATACATTTTGAACTTTATTTGAAAAGCTTTTATTCAGAAGATTGTCATGGGGAGATTTCACATTTTGGAAGATCACTCCAAGAGCATCAAAGGGCATGGCTGAAGTCAGAGTCCTGAGGATCCAAGGCACCTCCCTGGGGGAGGTGACATTGGTCTAGGAGGGAGGAAATAATGATGACTGATGAAAATGGAAGGAGCAGGAGGGCCACTGAGCCTGGAAGAANCTGTCTCCTGTATCTGTCTCTTATACACATCTAGATGTGTATAAGAGACAGGTACTAAACATGCTGTACTAAACATTGAGGTGGGCACAAAATGCTGTAAGAGTACAGGGAAGAAGCCATCAATTTTCCAGAGGATTCAGGCTTTACAGCTAAATCTGCCCCATCCAAGGCATTTATGCTAACAATCAGTAAGTCAAAAGGGACCACCAAGCACTGCCAACTTGTGATAAGCCCATCTTTTCCTTACCTCTTGCCTCCATCAACAGATGTCCAAAGGGAACACCAAAAAACTTGTTTGTAGTATGAGAAGCAGGGTAGTGGTTATTTTGTAGCCTGAAGGTGACTCAAAAGGTAATACAGAGGAAATAATGATGACTGATGAAAATGGAAGGAGCAGGAGGGCCACTGAGCCTGGAAGAATGATCACTGGGAGTGCTGGGACAGGGAGAACAGCCAAGAATAATTCTTAGGTGTCCAACTTGAGTGACAGTATGGAGGATATTGTCATCATTGGAAATGCGGGCTATCAGGTATGAAGATACAAAGTCCTACTGTATAGCATCGGGAACTGATCCTTGATGTGGGTGCTGTTTACATGGGTGTTTTCACCTTATAAAAAATCACCATTTCTGTTGAGTATGAACAGTTATACACATCTTAGGCCAGGTTCCAATTTTTTTTATGTTTAATTGAAAGGGAGAGAGACCAGAATCCTTAGAGCTTTTTGTGTCCGAATGAGACTCCCCTACTCAGCTCCCACAGTGCCATGGGCAGGAACAAAAAGAGGCCCCCAGAACTGTGTCTCCTGAAAAGATACTCCTGGTCTAATGCACTTTCTAAAGCATCCTACAGCTTCCCGCATTATTGTCCTTGACTCATTCAGGGCTATTTATCTATTCCCATTTTGCTGGATGACTGTTGTTTCTTTTCCTCTTCCCATCTCCACTGACTTACAGGGTAGATCTCTTCTCTTCCACATACCTTTGCCCACTAAAAAATTTATCTACAACCTAAAAGTTGAGAGTTATGTTTTATTCAGTGGGAATTTTTAGTTATTTTAATGCTGGGAGGCTGCATCTCAAGAAAACCCGAGAGAACTGCTCCAAGGAGGCAAGGGAAGAGAGGACCCAGGTTACATAGGAATTTTGAAACAAATGGCAGGAAGTAGGAACAAAAAAAATTGCTGACACCTATCAGTTCAGTTCAGTTTAGTTCAGTCGCTCAGTCGTGTCCGACTCTTTGCGACCCCATGAATCGCAGCACGCCAGGCCTCCCTGTCCATCACCATCTCCCGGAGTTCACTCAGACTCACGTCCATCGAGTCCATGATGCCATCCAGCCATCTCATCCTCAGNCTATTTGAAAAGATGCCCAGTGTATGAAAAGGAGACAGTCCCGCCAAGACAGGAAAATCTCCTGGAAGCAGAGAGAGCAAGAAGCAAAGTGTCAGGGTTTGAAAAATAGAGAATCAAGAAATGTATCAGATATTCATGCTTATTTGGAAGAAGGTCAGCCTGGGAAGGTGGGCTAAGTCCATACATTTTGAACTTTATTTGAAAAGCTTTTATTCAGAAGATTGTCATGGGGAGATTTCACATTTTGGAAGATCACTCCAAGAGCATCAAAGGGCATGGCTGAAGTCAGAGTCCTGAGGATCCAAGGCACCTCCCTGGGGGAGGTGACATTGGTCTAGGAGGGAGGAAATAATGATGACTGATGAAAATGGAAGGAGCAGGAGGGCCACTGAGCCTGGAAGACTGATCACTGGGAGTGCTGGGACAGGGAGAACAGCCAAGAATAATTCTTAGGTGTCCAACTTGAGTGACAGTATGGAGGATATTGTCATCATTGGAAATGCGGGCTATCAGGTATGAAGATACAAAGTCCTACTGTATAGCATCNAAATGGAAGGAGCAGGAGGGCCACTGAGCCTGGAAGAATGATCACTGGGAGTGCTGGGACAGGGAGAACAGCCAAGAATAATTCTTAGGTGTCCAACTTGAGTGACAGTATGGAGGATATTGTCATCATTGGAAATGCGGGCTATCAGGTATGAAGATACAAAGTCCTACTGTATAGCATCAGGAACTGTATTCAATATCCTGTGATAAACCATAATGGAAAAGAATATAAAATATATACACTATTATATATTTAATAAATATATTAAACTAATATATATTAATATATATACATATATATGCATACATGCTAAGTCACTTCAGTCATGTTCAACTCTTTGTGACCCTATGGACTATAGCCCACCAGGCTACTTTGTCCATGGGATTCTCCAGGCAAGGTATACATATAACTAAATTGCTTTGCTGTACAGTAGAAATTACCACAACCTTTTAAATCAACTATACTCCAACAGGAAAGGATTGAAGTTAAGGAAATACAGGTGTATCTGACACATAACTTGGAACTGAAGAGGCAAACTGTATCAATGACAGTAGCTAAAATGAGCTATTCAAGCACAGTAACTTCTGCGTTAGAATGTGAATTTCTTGAGAACAAGGACCCTGTTTTCCATGTTGCTGTATCCCTCATATATAGGTAAATGCCTGGCATGTAGATCCTCACTAATTATCAACTAATGGACTAAATCATTGAATTTGGGAGAAAGGTACATTGACATCAAATTATTGGCCACTCCAACAGTACCAATTTATGTGTTGCTTTTTAACATCATGAAGTGAATGGATGGGATTTTCTTAGTATCCCTCATATATAGGTAAATGCCTGGCATGTAGATCCTCACTAATTATCAACTAATGGACTAAATCATTGAATTTGGGAGAAAGGTACATTGACATCAAATTATTGGCCACTCCAACAGTACCAATTTATGTGTTGCTTTTTAACATCATGAAGTGAATGGATGGGATTTTCTTCAAAACCAAAGAATCAACTTTACTTGAGTTCTGTGAAGACTAAAGTCTTTTTCTTTAAGACAATAGACTCTTCACATTTATTTTCCCAGTCTCTAAGCGTCCCACTCTGGTGCTTTTAGCATGAGTACTCTCATATCTCTACCAAAACCAACTTCTTAAAACTGAGATATATATTAAGAGTAGGATGATTTTATTTTCACAGAGGACAGATAGTTACTCCAAGGACCAAATCACTGACAGTGAAGATTCAGGCCTTGAAAATCTGTAAGCAGTTTAAAATGTGGACTAAAATAAAAGGTATTTTGGATCTAATTCACATTGTCATGGGGAGGCCATTGAATCTTCCTGTGACTTGGTTCCTTCATCTGCAAATATTATGAACTAACTGCCTTGCTTCTCTTTCAGTGGGATATTGCCCAAATACAATGTTGATGTAGGAATCGTGCTTTCTAGGTCTCAATTTATTCCTAGAACTTTATAAAGTAGTTCTCTGTGCATGAAATTCCCTTAATTAGTACTTTTGACACCTATTGAAGTATTTCAGGTGAGATATCAAAGTTTGCCCTGATTAACTGTAAAAAAAATCATTCCTACAATAATATAATTCATAATATAGGTTCATAGAAGTAATTTAATTGGTGATGAGAATATTTAAAATCAACTCATTTTAAAGACTTTTCAAAGATGATTGATCGAAAGCTTTATACAATGAGTATATATGAAGTTCTAAGAAAGGATTAGCATAAACACCGAGATTTTCTGGAAATTCCTATTTTTCATTTGGTTTTAATATAAATGACAGGGATATACATTTATTTATAACCAACACAAACTTTTAAACATTTACCATGTTTTTTAATGAAAAAAAAAAAAAACTGAGAAGACTTGCTGGGTCAAAGAGTTAAAGGATTGTGTGTGTGTGTGTACGCAGGTGAATGCACACATATGTGTGTGTGTTTGTGTCTTTGGAAGCAGCAAGGAGATAAAAACATAATTACAGTATTGTACTAAACATGCTGTACTAAACATTGAGGTGGGCACAAAATGCTGTAAGAGTACAGGGAAGAAGCCATCAATTTTCCAGAGGATTCAGGCTTTACAGCTAAATCTGCCCCATCCAAGGCATTTATGCTAACAATCAGTAAGTCAAAAGGGACCACCAAGCACTGCCAACTTGTGATAAGCCCATCTTTTCCTTACCTCTTGCCTCCATCAACAGATGTCCAAAGGGAACACCAAAAAACTTGTTTGTAGTATGAGAAGCAGGGTAGTGGTTATTTTGTAGCCTGAAGGTGACTCAAAAGGTAATACNGATTTGGGAGAATAACATTGAAATATGTGTACTATCATGTAAGAAACGAATCGCCAGTCTATGTTTGATGCAGGATGCTTGGGGCTGGTGTATGGGGATGATCCGGAGGGATGATGTGGGGTGGGAGGTGGGAGGGGGGTTCGTGTTTGGGAGTTCGTATACACCCGTGGCAGATTCATGTCAATGTATGTCAAAACCAATAAAGTACTGTAAAGTAAAATAAAGTAAAATGGAAGCTCTAAAAAAAATAATAAATAAATAAATAAATATTTTGTTTTTGACCCAGGAGTTTTGTGTCTTCTACCAGCATTTATAAAACTGGAGGTAGATTAACTTGTTAGCATGCAAGTAGCATAAGCATCCCAGACCCTCTGCAGTTCTTTACACAGGTCTGAGAGCAACTGAAATGCAGTACTAGGTGCGTGCATACAGGCTAAGTTGCTTCAGTTGTGTCCAGCTCTTTGGCACCCTATAGACTGCAGCCCATTAGGCTCCTCTGTTCATGGGATTTTCTAGGCAAGAAAATCCCATGAACAGAGTGGGTTGCCATGCTCTTCTTTAGGAGGTCTTCCCAACTCAAGGATCGAACCTGTGTCACTTTGATCTCCTGCACTGGTAGCTGGGTTCTTTATCATTAGTGCCACCTGGGAAGTACTACAGGGAGTAGCATTAATAAGCAATAGAAACAAATTAAAAAGTCTTTTTTACTCTACACATCCCCTCCAATTTGCTATTTCAAGCTACAGAACAAACTTAAATATTTATAAATACAAGATTATTTTAAGGGGCCAAGTATCCTGATACAGTTTTGTTTGTATTTTTTGATTTGGTTGTATTTCCTTCTTTACTTTTAATATTCTCTCCTTTTGTACTCTTATTTGTTGATAAACCTAGCCTAATTTTACCTGAGGGTTTAGTTTTTATTTTGTTTTTGAATTTTTAAGAATCGAATTCTAATTGTATTAATCTTACGTTTCCAATCAAGAGTGGGGAAAAGTTTCCAAATAGTAGAAGAGAAATTTTTCCAAACAAGAGAAGAGAAAAATGAGAATAAATACTGCATCAAAAATCTAATGGAAGGCAGAAAGGGGAAAATGAAAGTTTAAAAATGTGTGCATAAAAATACAGGGAAAAACAGTCAAATATATCAGTAGTAACAATGTTCACATATTGATAGAAATGTTGCTTACAACATTTTTACTAAGTTTTTGCTTTGATCACATAGTGAAGACAAGTTGATCATGGTGGTTTGTTTTTTGTTTTTTTTGTTTTTTTAAGGAATTTAGGAATTTAAGAGGGAAGAAATTGAAGAGGAGGCAGAACTCCTTTAGCACTATCGACATCCGGAGGGATGATGTGGGGTGGGAGGTGGGGGGGGTTCGTGTTTGGGAGTTCAAATAAAAAATTAAGAAAAAAAATTTTTTTTTAACATTTTTTAAAGCTTTACTTTAAAAGGACTTTCTATTGTTTCATCTTAAAACTCCAAGTGATAAAGCAAAGTGGGTAAACTGTACCCAAATTACAGAGAAAGTCAAGTAATATGGCCAATGTCACACAACTCAAATGGGTGGATCAGATTTAGTCCTAAAAGTCAGTACTTGGTTCCTAATCCCAGACTCTTTCTGCTATGCCACACCAACCTGTGCTGAGTTGTTACACTCCATTTTAGAAGGAATACTTGGAGTTTATTCAAAATAAAGAAAGGTNCAGCTGTAAAGTAAAATAAAGGAAAAACAAATAAAGTTTTTCTTTTTTTAAAAAAAAGAGAAGTGGAAAAAAAAAAAAAAAGAAAAGTCAATTACCCCTGACTTAGTAGAATATGGAAGGCTGGGACTATCTATCACTCCTTTTTGCATCCTGAATGACATGATGTATTAAGGGGAGACAGGGTTAGGATTAGGAACGGTTTAGGATTAGGGACAGGTGGCTCAGTGGTAAAGAATTTGCCTTCCGATGCAGAAGATGCGGGTTCAATCTCTGGGTGAGAAAAGTCCCATGGAGGAGGAAATGGTAACTCAATCCAGTATTCTTGCCTGGAAAATCCCATGGACAGAGGAGCTAGAGGACTATAGTCCAAAGGGTCCCAAGGAGTCACACACGACTAACTGAGCATGCAGTCACCCACACAGAAAGTATGGTGCCAGTGCGCCCTGCACACATGCAGGCACACACGCACACACGCTGACATGTACCAGAGAGACCGGAAATACAGAGCTGACTTAGTTAAGACAGTGAGGGAGCCAGGACAGTAAAGAGTGATGCTGTTTTCTGATGCAGAAGAAATAGCTGTTTGTTAAAGAGGGATCTTGCCCTTCTAAAACTCACTGACCAAGCTTTCCCCTTTCGCTAATCTGTGATAGTATTAATGAATGACACTCAAAACTGTTTTTTCTGTATATATAGCTGTGGATCCCTGGTGATGCCTGGGAAGCAATGATTTCCAGTGAGAAATCCCTGGTACAAAGAAGGCAACTGTATTGGGTTTTAATGGTCAGGCTGCCCTTTTAAAAAGCCTTACCCCAGAGCATAACTATTCCAGGGACTTCTGGAGGAAACAGCAACTGTGTTTAGTGCTAAACTGACTCCAGGGAAGCGTCTCATTGCTAACCATTCATCCAAGTAGACACCCTTTGGACTGAATGAGTCATCTTAGGTGAGCTCTTTGCAAATCAGTCTGATGTATTTTCTCATTTGACACCCAGGCTGTCAAACTTCACAATGGTGTCAGACAAGGTGAACAATCTTGTAACCTGTTAATTTGCTTGAAATAATGACAGCAATAATCTGATCAGGTTTGCCAGACTGTCTCCATTTGAAGTGGACAGTGGTTTGTCCTGTTAAGATTGTGACACATTAAGACAAGTGTGTGATTATTATACCCAGTTATGGCACTTGGGTAACTCGACACAGCCCGCTGCTGTGAGAGTAACCCACATTTACCACCCTGCACATCCATCTGCTATGATTGGCATATGTGTATGCTTGAACCTGTCTCCAGGTCCCTTATTTCCTTCTGGAACTATATCAATCACAAATTCCTTTAGCTGCTCTCAAGTGTATTTATCAATATGTTAAACCCTCTCTCAAGATATTCCAATAGGAGTTATTTATAGGGTATATGAGAGAGCTACTTGAACTTTCTAAGGAAGACAAAGATGGATGTATCAGTGTTGGAGAAGAGTTATATTTAGATTTTTTTGATAAAGTAGGACTTAGATTTCTGTTTCTTTCTAGTACTCAAGGTAGTTTTCCTTCTAAATTCTTTACAAATATCATGCAGTCCTTCTTGATATCCAAACTTGACTCAAAAGAACAATTTGAGAATATAAAACATTAAATTCATTTCAACTTAGGCAAATCTATTTTAATAATTGTTCAGATGCAAACTTGCTCAAATATCTGTTGTGTCTATTGGTGACGATTTGGGAAATGCCATTTGAACTTTTCATGAAAGTATACTAAGAACAAATAGGTCAATAATTACACAGAAGTTGTCATGCATTTTTTCTCTTTTCTTCCAGTAGAGTCCTTTCCTCTGAAATCATATACAAAACTGTTCCAATTTAATCAGGGTTAGGGTTGGGATATTTTGGCTTTACTTGAACTAAAGCCAACCTAAATAAGGTGTTTTCAGTCTTATCTTTCTTTTTTCTCTTATTTATTTTTTATGAGGAGACAGTGTAGAACAGGTAAGAGAAAAACATTGGTAAAAGAAAATTAAATCTCATTGTTGTCAGGTAATTTTAAGAAAATCCTTATTAATTATGATCAAAATGTTTTCTAAAATTTACATTTCAAATACCTGGTCCAGATAAACATGATACAGTATATTAAGAGAATTTGTTGACCAAATTTAAAAAGGTTAGGTTCATGCTGGTTTTTATGAGGTGTAAAGTAAAACAATGGATATAAGACTGAAATATGCGAAAACAAAAATATGAAGAGGGATGATCTACAAAGTATAAAGAAGCTGGTGTTTTGTCGCAGCTCAGGAAAATTCTGGAAGCAATCTTTAAAAGGAAAGCAATGATCATGTGTCAAATAAATGAGTCATATAAAGTAAATTTCATTTACATGATAGTTTATCCTTTATGTACTCTTGTATCTATGCTTCTGCCTTTTTGCCCCCTCTAGCTCTGGTGCATTCTTCACTCTCCACACTGAATTTGTCTTTCAGTTCATCTACCAAATTTGATCATATGTTTCACTAGCTCCCCGTATTTTAGTATTTTATGAATAAATGTTCAAACTCCTTTGTGTGGAATACAAATTCTTCATGATTTGGCCAGTTAACGTATCTTCTTGCAACTCCTACCATCCAAGAACCACCTCTGTCATGCATTAGTTGTGAAATTTACATTGATCCTTTGATACCTAGCTTGGTCATCACTCATGTAAACTGCATCAGATTGTCACCTTCAGTTTCTCCACTACAAGGAAGAGCTGGTCACTCTCACCCCTTGTGCAAAAATAGAGTAGGCACATGCCTTTATTAAGAATCAGTACAATATAAATAAAATGAGGCACAATTTAAAGTTTCTATTTCTGATGTCCTTCAGTAGACTGGGGCTTCCTTGGTAGCTCAGAGGTTAAAGCGTCTGCCTACAATGTGGGAGACTGGGGTTCGATCCCTGGGTTGGGAAGATGCCCTAGAGAAGGAAATGGTAACCCACTCCAGTATTCTTGCCTGGAGAATCCCATGGACAGTGAAGCCTGGTAGGCTACAGTCCAGGGGGTCACTAAGAGTTGGACATGACTGAGCGACTTCACTTTCACTTTCAGTAGACTGGGAGCTCTGTAGAGCAGAGATAATGTTACTATCCTATTGTTATCCCAAGAGAACATGTAAAGTGAGAAAGAAATATTTGTTGTGTCAAGTAATTAGTATTTTAAAATTATAAAGTGGCAATTTATTCTAAATTAATCTATAGGCAAAAAATTCCCTATAAAATTCTGGCATGCATATATTTTAAAAATTGGCAAGACTTTTCAAAAATCTGTATTAAAACATAAAGGATCCAACATAGATAAAAGATGTGTTAGAAGACAGCAAAATTGGGGGACTCATATTTTTTAGTTTTAAAATGTACTATAAAGCTGTAGTAATCAACATAATGAGGTTCTGAAACAAGTATATAAATACAAAAAATACAGGAGAAAATCTTAGCGACTTCAGACTTGGTGATGAGCTTTTAGATAGGAAACAGTACAACACATGAAAGAAAAAAATTAAGGTAGATTTTAATAACACTTGTTTTAATTGAAGTATAAATGACTTATTTTCAGGTGTACAAGAAAGTGATTTATATATTATGGAATTATTACCCTATGAAGATTAGTTACTATCTATCACCATACAAAATTATGACAATATTATTCACTATATTCCCTATGCTGTGCATTATATCCTGTGACTGACTTTATAACTGGAAGTTTCTATTTCTTAATCCTCTCCACCAGTTTCACCCTCCCTCCTCTCCCTCCCCTCTGGCAATCACCAGTTAGTGTGCTGTACCTATGAATCTGTTTTGTCATATTCATATGTTTCTTTTGTTATTCAGAATTCATATATAAGTAAAACTATATAGCATTTCTCTTCCTCTATTTTACTTAGCATAATGGCATAGCGATTCATCCAGTTTTTGTAAATGAGAAGATTTAATTATTTTCTGTGTAATATTCCACTACATATGTGTGTGTGTGTATATATACACACAACTTGGATCTATAGATATATATACACCAACACACACCCACACATCTATATTTTTTCCTTCTTCTATCAGTGGACACTTAAGTTACTTCTATATTTTGGCTACTGTAAATAATGCTGTAATGAACATAGTGGTGCATGTATCTTTTTGATTTAGTGCTTTTGTTTTCTTTGGACAAATACCAAGTAGTGGTTGTTGGATTGTATGGCATTTACACTTTTTACTTTTGTGGTATCTCCATACTGTTTTCCACAGTGGCTGTGTCATCTGCAGTCCCACCAACAGTGTACAAGTGTTCCTTCTTCTCCACATCCTCACCAATACTTGTTAACTGTCTTTTTGATAACAACCATTCCCATATTTATGAAATGATATCTCATTGTGGTTTTTATTTGTATTTCCCTGATGATTTAGTCATGATGAGTACTGTGCTTGTTGGCCATCTTTATGTCATTTTATGGAAAAACGTCTATTTAGGTCTTTCAAACATTTTTTAAAGGGATTGTTTATTTTGATAATGAGTTGTATGAGTTCTTACATAATTTGGATATTAATCCCTTATCAGACACATTATTTGAAAATATCTTTTTCCATTCAGTAGTTTGCCTTTGTGTTTTGTTTCCTTCATTATGAAAAAGCCTATGAAAAGTTGATAAAGATTATTTGTCTTCAGGGAAACACAAATAAAAATATAAATAAATACCTTATTAAAATAACAAATACAAAAATCTGCAAGTACCAATAGTTGGTTAGTATTTGCAGCACATGAAACTCTCATTCATCATGGGTAGGAATGTAAAATGACTGATTCAGTTACTTCTGATTATAGTTCAACTATTGCTGACAAAGTCAACATGTCTTAACATAGAATTGTGGTCCAACAATTGTGGTGTTAGGTACTTACCTAATGTGTTAAAAAATTTCTGTCATACACAAAAGTCTTCACACTGATGAGTACAGTGGATTTATTATAATTCCCTCAAATTGTAAGCAATCAAAGCGACCTTCAATATGTAAATTGATACACAAGCTATGGTACAGCCATAGAATGGAATATTATTCATCAATAAAAGAAATGTGTTATCATTATTTCATCCCAAAACATATACAAACCTTAAATGCATACTGCTAAGTTAAAGATTCAATAGCAAAGAGTCTTACTATTTAATTTTCTCTTTCTGGATATCTTATTATTGGTATAATATATATCCTGGATCTATGAGCCTATCTTCAAAGTCTTTTATCTGTTTCCTCATGATTTATATCTCTGTACCCAATTCCTTCATGTGACTGAGATGTTTCTTGGACTTGGTCTGCTAAGTTACTTGTAGAGGTTTAAAGCTTCTCACTCAGTACACCCAAAACATTACTTAATTAAGAAGATTTTAATTTTATTTTAGCTCAGAAAAGATATTTTTTATTTTGGATTTAATTAAGTTTCTCTTCTAATTATTTTTCCTCTTCCATTGCCATCCATTTTTGTCACTGTCATTCAGCTATTCTTTATAGCTGCTGGACAGGGACTGGTAAGCTGTGATAGATGAAGTTATGTCTGTTCTTTTTTGGTTTGAAACACTGGTTTGACTGTTTGCAAATCATTAAAGGTGAGTGTCTCAACTATAGTAAAAATGCCACAACCTATTTATTACATAGGTCTAGCAGACTGTCAGTTTCCTACTGAGGCAAGGAACCGTAGCCCTCCTATTCCACCTTTCCTTATAGTATCTTTTCCTTAGGGGAAATGCAGTCTCTTCAGTAATAAGAATATCAGGTGTATACATGCAGGGCTGATGAAAACCCTCTCTGATAGCTATAAATATCTATGTAAAGATTTTTCCAGGATTCAATAATTTATGGAAAATAACCTAAGACCTTTTTTTGTCTAGATTTTGCTCTACAATTAGTCTCTTTTATTGAAGTATAATTTATGCACAATATTATATTTACAAGCTTACAAAACTATGTTGCACAATTTTAAAGGTTATTTGCCACTTATAGTTATTAAAAATATATTCTTATAGCTTACTTTATATGTAATAATTTGTACTTCTTAATCCCCTACTTCTATGGCCTCTCTCTGCTTCCTAATCCCCAATAGTAACCATTAGTTTGCTTTCCACATCTGTGAATTTGCTTTTGTCCTTATACTCACTAGTTTGTTGTATATTTTTAGATCCCACATATAAGTGGTATCATATAAGATCTGGGTTCCTCTGTTTGACTTATTTCACTTAGTATAATACGCCCCAAGTTCATTATTGTTGTTGTAAATGGTAAAATTTTATTATTTCTTATGGCTGAGTAGTATTTAACACAAATATATAAATAGATATATTAATATATATATAGATGCAGATAGTGTATTTATATACATATAGCCCACATGGGGCTATTTGATGGCTCAGTGTTAAAGAACCTGCCTACAATGCAGGAGATGCAAGAGATGCAGGTTGGATCCCTGGGTTGGGAAGATCCCCTGCAGGAGGAAATGGCAGCCCACTCAGTATTCTTGCCTGGAGAATGCCATGGACAGAGGAGCCTCACAGGCTACAGTGCATAGGGTTGCAAAGAGTCAGACACGACTGAAGTGACTTAGCATGCACACATGCATATATCTCACATTCTTGTTATTCATTCATCTATAAGAATATACATATCGATAAGTGTCTTAAATATAAATGGACTAAATGCTTTGATCAAAAGACACAGAGTATCCGAATACCTAGAGAAATATAAGACCTGTATATTTGCTGCCAACAAGACTCACTTCAGATCTAAAGACACACACATCCTCTGAAAGTGAGGGGATAGAAAAATGTATTTCACACAAGTGGAAATCAAAAGAAAACCAGAACAACAATTCTTACACCAGAAAAAAGTACTTTAAAAATAAAAGGCTGCTACAAAAGACAAGGACACTATGTAATGATCAAATGATCATTCCAAGAACGAGATGTAACAATTGTAGATATATATGCCCTCAACATAGAAGGACATAAATACAAAGGCAAATATTAATGGACATAAAAATAAATATCAACAGGAAACAATAACAGTAAGGGATTTTAATACCTTATATATGTCAATGGACACATTATCCAGACAGAAACTCTAATAAGGAAACACTGGCCTAAATACCTAGGAATAAACCTACCTATGGAGGCAGAAGGCCTATGCTCAGAAAACTATAAGATATGATAAAAGAAATAAAAGATGACACAAACAGATGTTCTTAGATTGGAAGAATCAATACGGTGAAAATGACTGTACTGACCAAGAAATCTACATATTCAATGCAGTCCCTATCAAATTACCAATAATTGGTAAAATGGATCATTTAGTCCACTTAACATTTTTCACAGAATTGGAACAAAATTTATAATTTGTATGGAAACACAAAAGTCCCCAAATAACCAAAGCAATCTCGAGAATGAAAAACAGAGCTGGAGTAATTGGATTCCCTTTCCCTGGTGGCTCAGATGGTAAAGCATCTGTCTATAACACGGGAGACCCGGGTTCAGTCCCTGGTTTGGGAAGATCCCCTGGAGAAGGAAATGGCAATCCACTCCAGTACTATTGCCTGGAAAATCCCATGGACAGAGGAGCCTGGTAGGCTACAGTCCAGGGAGTCGCAAAGAGTCAGACACGACTGAGCGACTTCATTCACTCACTGCAGACTATACTATAAAGCAACAGCAATCAAAACAGTATGGTACTGGCACAAAAACAGAAATACACATCAACAGAACAGGACAGAAAGTCCACAGATTAAACCCAGGTACCTACAGTCATCTAACCTATGACAAAGAGTCAAGAATATACAATGGAGACAAGATAATTGCTTTAATAAGTGATGCTGAGAAAACTGAATAGCTACATATAAATGAATGAAATTAGAACCCTAATATCATAAACAAACTCAAAATGGATTAAAGAGCTAAATTTAAGGCCAGATACTATAAAACTCATAGAAAACATAGGCAGAATACTTTTTGACATAAATCTCAGTAAAAGCTTTTTCAATTCACCTCCTTGAGTAATGAAAAGAAATACAAAAATAAACAAATGGGACCTAATTAAACTTAAAACCTTTTTCACAGCAAAAGAAACCATAATCAAAACAAAAAGACAACTCTCAGATTTGAGGAAAAAGAAATCTGCAAACAAAGCAAGTAACAAGGGATTAATCTCAAAAAAAAACAAAAAACAGCTCATGCAGCTCAATATTAAAAAAAAAAAATTACAGCCCAATCAAAAAAACTGGGTGGATGATCTGAATAGACATTTCACTCAAGAAGAC
>SJYX01017601.1:47739-100586 GCA_006410675.1 Oreotragus oreotragus | reverse complement strand
ACTGGAGTGGGTTGCCATTTCCTTCTCCAATGCATGAAAGTGAAAGGTGAAAGTGAAGTTGCTCAGTCCTGTCCGACTCCTAGTGACCCCATGGACTGTAGCCTACCAGGCTCCTCCATCCATGGGATTTTCCAGGCAAGAGCACTGGAGTGGGTTGCCATTGCCTTCTCTGATATATACATTTATATACATATATACATATATATATATATATAATTATGGCCAGTTCTCATTGTTGTGCAGCAGAAACCAATACAACACTGAAAACAATTACCCTCCAATTAAAACATAAAAAAATCCATATGATCATCTCAACAGACACAGAAAAAGCTTCTGTCACATGTCACCTTATTATACTATAAAGTATTTAATTTGGTAGTATCTTTTTTGAGATGCAATGCATATAACCTCTTAAGTTGTTCAATTCAGTGTTTTTTAGCATATTCACAAAGTTTGTAATCATTATCATGATCATTTTTGGAACACATTCATCTTCTCAAAACATAAACCTCATACACTTTAACTATCCCCTCTCTGCTAATCACCCATACCAGCAGTCCTAGGCAACCACTGTTCTGCTTTCTGTCTCCATAGATTAGCCTATTATTACACTCTGTTGGATTTAACTTGCTAATATTGTTTTGAGCACTTCTGCATCTGTATTCATAATAGATAACTATTGTGCAGTGCTATTTTTTATTATGTCTTCATCTGTTTTGATATCTGGGCAATACTGGTCTTATCAAAAGAATATTGGCCATATAAAATTAATTTTCAAATGTTTGGCAAACATTCAACTGTGAGACCATATCAGCTTGGACTTTTTGTTGGTGGTGGTGGAAGTTTTTCGTTCCTAATTAAAACCTTTCACTTATTATATGACTATTCAGGTTCTATTTTTTTTTTCTGAATTCAGCTTTGTTAGTTTTTTGTTTTTTTCCAGGAATTTGTACATTTATCCTAAGTTTTTTATTTTCATACAGCATTCATTGTCCCTTTAATTTTAGTAGAGACAAAAGGAGTATCTGTTCTTTTCTCTTTCTTTGCACTGAATCTTTGCTTATTTTCTCTGTCAACATAATGAAATCTTTGCCATTTTGTTGATTTCTTCAAATGATCATTTTTGGTTTTATTGATTTTTATATTGTTTTTCTATTTTCTATTTCATTAATTTCTGCTCTAATCTTTTTATTTTCTTTTGGACATAGGCTTTACTTTTTAAAAGTAATTTTTTAAGTTGAAGGGTTATTGATCTCTTAATGTAGACCTTTCTAGCTATAAAAATTCCTTAAGCATTATTTTTACTGAAACTCATAAGTTTTGGCATGTTGTGTCTTTATTTAATTTCATTAAAAGTAATTTATAGTTTCTCATTTCTTTTTTGGCATGTTATTTAGGAATGTGCTATTTTAATTTTCACATATTTATGAGTTTCCTCCATTTCTTTCTATTACTGACTTAAATTTTATTTCACTTTGGTTATAAGATCATAAACCTTTATTTTTTAACTAAATACATATTAATAGAAAACAAAATATAAAAAATTCTCTTCAGGAAACAAAAATATTTAATCCTTTTCCAACAAATCAGAAGTTGCTTCATCCCCAGAGTGCAGTTTTTGATGCATGTGTTTACACTTAAGATATGTTTCACAGACTGTTCATTAAACTGCTATTGCAAAGCAGGAGGTAGAAGGGACCATCTCAGGAGTAAAAGACGTTGGAAAAGCCACACCACAGAATCATCTGGAAATTGAACACTTTCTATCTTACCACTTTCCAATTCCAATTATTTTCATCTATTTACCACAATCTGCCTTTCAGGGGATAGAACTGTTAATAGAGGTGCAATCCCCAAAATGATCTTTCCCACCATGCATGCCAGAGCCCAAAACTTTCTCCGTGAAATCCACATGCCTATTTCTAGAAACATCAGCTGGAATGATCCCTCTGTCCCCCAGAAATTTCTTTCTCTCAATAGACTGAGCAACCAAGTTCTCTGAATCTGAACCTCAAAATTCCAGGTTTCACAGCCAGTGCCAGGAGAAAACCCTGAAAGATGAGAGCAGAGAAGGCTCTCTGCCAGTGCTAGGCTTCCTCTTCTCAACAATAAAAATGCTAGTTCTCTGCAATCACAGAAAAGGAAAGACATTTGCCAGCATGACCCTGCCCCATTTCCTAACTCCCACCCCTGCATTCTTACCCTGATAGCGTCCCTTCCACTCAGTGACCCTGCAGCATTGCTCCTACGGAGGGCGCCCAGCAAACATCCTCCTGCCGAGTGCAGCCCCAGTGAAGCAAGGTCGCCTTGGCGCCAGAGACTGGAAAGAGCCACAGGAGGACACAGCAGTGTCTCTGTGATTCCAGATTTCATGTTCATTCCCATCACCACCCTTCCTCCCCCTGTCCTTCCTCACTGGAGAAGGACTGAGAAGAGGGTGGTGGGCTGGGGACATCTGTGGGTCTTTCACAATCAGGCAGTGAGTGATTCCATCCGTCTGTCCTAATTCTTGCGGTCTTTTGCTTTTTGCACGCACCAGCCCATTACATCAAATATACAAATCAAGGTTCCTCATTTTCTTGTGTGATTCCGGTCACCAGCAGGAGGTTGCAGGCCATGAACTGCACGCTCAGCACACTGCTAATCTGGTGGGTGTAGACGCCCAGGAGCTCTCTGGATGAGCCATCAGCGGGCGTGCAGCTGTGCGTGCCCTTGATGTCCCAGACACGCACTGAGTTGTCCATGGATGCTGACGCGATCAGGCTGCTGTCCGGGCTGAAGGTGAGGCTGATGTTGTCCGTGTGGCCCTGCAGCTCTTTGTAGAGGGTCCCGGANACTGCTAATCTGGTGGGTGTAGACGCCCAGGAGCTCTCTGGATGAGCCATCAGCGGGCGTGCAGCTGTGCGTGCCCTTGATGTCCCAGACACGCACTGAGTTGTCCATGGATGCTGACGCGATCAGGCTGCTGTCCGGGCTGAAGGTGAGGCTGATGTTGTCCGTGTGGCCCTGCAGCTCTTTGTAGAGGGTCCCGGACGCCAGGTCCCACAGCTTCAGCCGCTGGTCCTCTCCTGCAGACACCAGGCACTTACCAGGAGCTCTCTGGATGAGCCGTCAGCAAGCGTGCAGCTGTGCGTGCCCTTGATGTCCCAGACACGGACTGAGTTGTCCATGGATGCTGACGCGATCAGGCTGCTGTCCGGGCTGAAGGTGAGGCTGGTGATGTTGTCCGTGTGGCCCTGCAGCTCTTTGGAGGGTCCCGGACGCCAGGTCCCACAGCTTCAGCCGCTGGTCCTCTCCTGCAGACACCAGGCACTTACCGTTGGATAAAAAGGCCAGGGAGTGCACGGGGCCGCGGTGGCCGGTGAAGAGCCTCACCGAGTTCCCCTGCTGGGTGCTCCACAGCTGCACCGTCTTGTCGGTCGAGGCCGTGGCTAAGTAGTTTGAATTGGGGTGGAACTTGACGCAGTCCACATCCGCCACGTGCCCGGCGTAGATTCGCAGTGGGTACGTCTGATCAAATGACCAGAGGCGGGCCATGTGGTCGTGGCACCTGCTGGCGAAGTACAGGCTGTGCGGGCTGATGTCCAGGTCCCACACGGGGCAGGCGTGGCCCTGGTACTGCACAGTGTTGGTGAAGCTGCCCAGGTCCCAATACCTAATGGATGTGTCTTCAGAGCAGGAGAGCAGCGCAGAGCTGTCTGGAAGGAACCTGGTGCCGTACGGGTCCCCAAAGGACTTTCATCTCCAGAGCTGTGCTGTCATCCTCATCCTCCTCCGGGACATCACGAGCCAAGTGGATGTGAGAAGTGTCGACTTGAGGCAGTTCGGATTTTAACTTCTTGGAACGTGGACTCCACAGTTTTATACAGGAGTTGTCGAAGCCTGCTGTCCGAGGAGACCTCCGCCGTGTTCAGCAGCTGCTTAGTGTTGCAGAAAGCGGAGAAGCAGATGGTGGTGAGGGACGGGGGGCCGTCCTGGACGCGCTTGATGCTCTCCCGCAGGGCCTCCAGCGCCTCCTCGTTCTGCAGGGCAGGTTTTGGCACGTCAGCGGGCTCTAGGCCGGGGCCCTCGCCGCCAGAGGACCCACCGCTGGCGTAGAGCTGGGAGTCCATCCTCTAAGCGGGCCGCAAACCAGGTATGATGTGCCAGGCGAGGACTCTGCCCAGCGCAGTGCCGTCCCTCTGGAGGCAGCGGCGAAAGGAATAGCAGCTTGTCTTCCGGTCGACGGACCACGTACTTGTCGTCCAGGAAGCCCCGCAACCGGAAGTTAAACGTAAACAGGATATCCTGCCTGGTCCGCGTGGTCCGCAGCTGCACAATGATGTCATCGGCACTGGCCTCCTCACTTCAGGGCTCTGCCGGGAGTCAGAGTGGAAGAGAAAATTTCACAGCCTTCCTGTTGTACTTCATATTGCTGGGGCTCTCCCTCNTTGCCTGGAGAATGCCATGGACAGAGGAGCCTCACAGGCTACAGTGCATAGGGTTGCAAAGAGTCAGACACGACTGAAGTGACTTAGCATGCACACATGCATATATCTCACATTCTTGTTATTCATTCATCTATAAGAATATACATATCGATAAGTGTCTTAAATATAAATGGACTAAATGCTTTGATCAAAAGACACAGAGTATCCGAATACCTAGAGAAATATAAGACCTGTATATTTGCTGCCAACAAGACTCACTTCAGATCTAAAGACACACACATCCTCTGAAAGTGAGGGGATAGAAAAATGTATTTCACACAAGTGGAAATCAAAAGAAAATCAGAACAACAATTCTTACACCAGAAAAAAGTACTTTAAAAATAAAAGGCTGCTACAAAAGACAAGGACACTATGTAATGATCAAATGATCATTCCAAGAACGAGATGTAACAATTGTAGATATATATGCCCTCAACATAGAAGGACATAAATACAAAGGCAAATATTAATGGACATAAAAATAAATATCAACAGGAAACAATAACAGTAAGGGATTTTAATACCTTATATATGTCAATGGACACATTATCCAGACAGAAACTCTAATAAGGAAACACTGGCCTAAATACCTAGGAATAAACCTACCTATGGAGGCAGAAGGCCTATGCTCAGAAAACTATAAGATATGATAAAAGAAATAAAAAATGACACAAACAGATGTTCTTAGATTGGAAGAATCAATATGGTGAAAATGACTGTACTGACCAAGAAATCTGCATATTCAATGCAGTCCCTATCAAATTACCAATAATTGGTAAAATGGATCATTTAGTCCACTTAACATTTTTCACAGAATTGGAACAAAATTTATAATTTGTATGGAAACACAAAAGTCCCCAAATAACCAAAGCAATCTCGAGAATGAAAAACAGAGCTGGAGTAATTGGATTCTCTTTCCCTGGTGGCTCAGATGGTAAAGCATCTGTCTATAACACGGGAGACCCGGGTTCAGTCCCTGGTTTGGGAAGATCCCCTGGAGAAGGAAATGGCAATCCACTCCAGTACTATTGCCTGGAAAATCCCATGGACAGAGGAGCCTGGTAGGCTACAGTCCAGGGAGTCGCAAAGAGTCAGACACGACTGAGCGACTTCATTCACTCACTGCAGACTATATTATAAAACAACAGCAATCAAAACAGTATGGTACTGGCACAAAAACAGAAATACACATCAACAGAACAGGACAGAAAGTCCACAGATTAAACCCAGGTACCTACAGTCGTCTAACCTATGACAAAGAGTCAAGAATATACAATGGAGACAAGATAATTGCTTTAATAAGTGATGCTGAGAAAACTGAATAGCTACATATAAATGAATGAAATTAGAACCCTAATATCATAAACAAACTCAAAATGGATTAAAGAGCTAAATTTAAGGCCAGATACTATAAAACTCATAGAAAACATAGGCAGAATACTTTTTGACATAAATCTCAGTAAAAGCTTTTTCAATTCACCTCCTTGAGTAATGAAAATAAATACAAAAATAAACAAACGGGACCTAATTAAACTTAAAACCTTTTTCACAGCAAAAGAAACCATAATCAAAACAAAAAGACAACTCTCAGATTTGAGGAAAAAGAAATCTGCAAACAAAGCAAGTAACAAGGGATTAATCTCAAAAAAAAACAAAAAACAGCTCATGCAGCTCAATATTAAAAAAAAAAAATTACAGCCCAATCAAAAAAACTGGGTGGATGATCTGAATAGACATTTCACTCAAGAAGACATACAGATGGCCAAAAATACATAAAAAGATGCTCAACATCACTAATTATTAGAGAAACGCAAATTAAAGCTACAATGAGGTATCACCTAAAATCAGTCAGAATGGCCATGATGAAAAATTTATAAACAATAAATGCTAGAGAGGGTGTGACTAAAAGGGAGCCCTCCTACACTGCTGTTGGGAATTTAAACAGGTACAGGCACTATACAGAACAGTATGGAAGTTCCTTAAAAAACTAAAAACAGAGCTACCATATGATCCAGCAATCCCTCTCCTGGGCTATATCTGGAGAAAACCCTAATTGGAAAAGATACATGGATCCCAATGTTCACTGCAATACTAGTTACAATAGCCAGAACCTGGAAGTAATCAAAATGTCCATCAACAAAGGAATAAAGATGTGGTACATATATATACAATGGAATGTTACTGAGCCATAAAAATAACAAAATAATTCCATTTGCAGCAACAGGGATGGACCTAGAGACTGTTATACTTAGTGAAATTAAGTTGAACAGAGAAAGACAGATCTTATGTGATATGATTTATGGAAGCAAAAAAAAAAAAAGGTACAAATGAACTCAGTTACAAGGCAGATATAGAGTCAAAGATGTAGAAAACTAACTTATGGTTACCAAGGGGGTAAGGAGGGGAAGGATAAACGGAGAGATTTTCATTGACATATATAAACCACTGTATATAAAATCAATAACTAATAAGAACCTATTGTATGGCAATGGGAATTCTACTCAATACTCTGTAAAGGCCTATATGGGAAAAGAATCTAAAAAGAGTCGATATATGTATACACATAATTGATCCAGTCTGCTATACAGCAGAAACTAACACAGCATTCTGGAGGAGGAAATGATAACCCACTCCAGTATTCTTGCTTGGAGAATTCCATGGACAGAGGAGCCTGGTGGGCTGGAGTCCATGGGGTTACAAAATCAGACATGACTGAGCATGGATGCACAAGGCAACATTGTAAATCAACCGTGTGTGCTAAGTTGCTTAATCANCAAAAAAAAAAAAAGGTACAAATGAACTTAGTTACAAGGCAGATATAGAGTCAAAGATGTAGAAAACTAACTTATGGTTACCAAGGGGGTAAGGAGGGGAAGGATAAACGGAGAGATTTTCATTGACATATATAAACCACTGTATATAAAATCAATAACTAATAAGAACCTATTGTATGGCAATGGGAATTCTACTCAATACTCTGTAAAGGCCTATATGGGAAAAGAATCTAAAAAGAGTCGATATATGTATACACATAATTGATCCAGTCTGCTATACAGCAGAAACTAACACAGCATTCTGGAGGAGGAAATGATAACCCACTCCAGTATTCTTGCTTGGAGAATTCCATGGACAGAGGAGCCTGGTGGGCTGGAGTCCATGGGGTTACAAAATCAGACATGACTGAGCATGGATGCACAAGGCAACATTGTAAATCAAATGTGTGTGCTAAGTTGCTTAATCATGTCCAACTGTTTGTGACTCATGGACCATAGCCTGTCATGGACTATGTCCATGGGGATTCTCCAGGCAAGAATACTGGAGCAGGTTGCCATGCCCTCCTCCAGGGGGTCTTCTCAACCCAGGGATTGAACCCCACGATTCCCACATTACAGGCAGATTCTTTACCATCTGAGCCAGCATTTCATCTGAAAGCAGAAAAATACATATTATTTTCAGGTGCACCAATGGATCACTGCAGAAATGAAAGAGAAAAAAAAAACAACAAAGTCTTTCATTTGTAGAGACAAATGAAAATGAAAACAAGGTGATCCAAAATCTATGGGACAGAGCAAAAGCAGTTTTACAACGGAAGTTAATAGCAGTATAATTTTACCTTAGGAAAATATAAGGAAGAAAAGTCACCTCAAGCAACTACAGAAAAAAAGAGTAAACAAAACCCAAAATTAGCAGAAGGAAAGAAATCATAAAGGTCAATGCAGAAATAAAGGGAGATGAAGAAAACAATAGAAAGGATCAGTGAAACTAACAACTGGTTCTTTGAAAAGATCAATCTGATAAGCCTTTAGCCAGACTCATCAAGGAAAAAATGAAGAGGTCTCAAATCAATAAAATTATAAACGAAAAAGGAGAAGCTACAACTGACATCACAGAAACAGAAAAGATCACAAAAGCAGACTACAAAAAACTATATCCCAATAAAATAGACGACCTAGAAGAAATGGAAAATTTCTCAGAAATGTACAATCTTCCACGGTTGAACCAGAAAGAAACAGAGAAAATGAACCACCAGATTACCAGTAATGAAATTAAATCCTTTATTTGAAAACTCCCAATAAACCGAAGTCCGGGACTAGATGGCATCACAGGTGAATTTGATCAGATACTTAAGAGTTAAAACCTATCCTTCTGAAACTCTTGCAAAAAAATAGCATAGGAAGGAACACTTCTGAACATACCACCCTGATACCAAAACCAAACAAAGATATCACAAATAAGAGTACAGGAAAATATCACTGATGAATGTAGACCCTAAAATCCTCAACAAAATATTAGCAGTCTGAATCCAACAATACATTAAAAGGATCATAGACCATGATCCAGTGGCATTTATTCCAGGGACACAAGGATTTTCGATTTTCACAAATCTATCAATGAGAAATACTTAAAATTCTTGGAGTTGGATGTGAATATTTTATTGAAATACTAACTTCCTAGGAATTTTGAAAAACTCTATTTAGATTATTTTACTGTCTTTTATTAAAACAATCATTTTCATATCAACTTTAGCTTGTCTTGATGTTTAAAAGTTTTGGGTTTAATTATGTAGCTGCAGAGTAATAATTTCAGAAGCATAAAGTGTATACCCTGTCTCTTATACACATCTAGATGTGTATAAGAGACAGACTATGGATGCACCCGGAGAAGGCAATGGCACCCCACTCCAGTGCTCTTGCCTGGAAAATCCCACGGATGGAGGAGCCTGGTGTGCTGGAGTCTATGAGGTCGCTAAGAGTTGGACACGACTGAGCGACTTCACTTTCACTTTTCAGTTTCACGCATTGGAGAAGGAAACGGCAACCCATTCCAGTGTTCTTGCCTGGAGAATCCCAGGGACGGGGGAGCCTGGTGGGCTGCTGCCTATCTATGGGGTCACACAGAGTCGGACACGACTGAAGCCATTTAGCAGCAGCAGCAGCAGAGTAGTAGTACTAATGATCTTATTTTCAGGGAAGTAATGGAGATGCAGACGT
Organism: Oreotragus oreotragus; assembly: GCA_006410675.1. NCBI lineage: Eukaryota > Metazoa > Chordata > Mammalia > Artiodactyla > Bovidae > Oreotragus > Oreotragus oreotragus. The sequence goes on along the minus strand of SJYX01017601.1, from coordinate 91,126 downwards.
AGAGAATGGACTTGTGGATACAGCAGGGGAAGGAGATGGTAGGACAAATTGAGAAAGTAGCATTGACATATAAGATAGCTAGCTAGTGGGAAACTGCTATATAACACAGGGAGCCCAGCCTGGCACTTTATGATAACCTAGAGTAGTGGGATAGGAGAGGGGTAGGAGGCTTTTGAGGGAGGGGATATATATATATATATATATACACACACACACATATATGTTGCTGCTGCTAAATCGCTTCAGTCATGTCCGACTCTGTGCGATCCCATAAATGGCAGCCCACCAGGCTACCCTGTCCCTGGGATTCTCCAGGCAAGAACACTGGAGTGGGTTGCCATTTCCTTCTCCAATGCATGAAAGTGAAAGGTGAAAGTGAAGTTGCTCAGTCCTGTCCGACTCCTAGTGACCCCATGGACTGTAGCCTACCAGGCTCCTCCATCCATGGGATTTTCCAGGCAAGAGCACTGGAGTGGGTTGCCATTGCCTTCTCTGATATATACATTTATATACATATATACATATATATATATATATAATTATGGCCAGTTCTCATTGTTGTGCAGCAGAAACCAATACAACACTGAAAACAATTACCCTCCAATTAAAACATAAAAAAATCCATATGATCATCTCAACAGACACAGAAAAAGCTTCTGTCACATGTCACCTTATTATACTATAAAGTGTTTAATTTGGTAGTATCTTTTTTGAGATGCAATGCATATAACCTCTTAAGTTGTTCAATTCAGTGTTTTTTAGCATATTCACAAAGTTTGTAATCATTATCATGATCATTTTTGGAACACATTCATCTTCTCAAAACATAAACCTCATACACTTTAACTATCCCCTCTCTGCTAATCACCCATACCAGCAGTCCTAGGCAACCACTGTTCTGCTTTCTGTCTCCATAGATTAGCCTATTATTACACTCTGTTGGATTTAACTTGCTAATATTGTTTTGAGCACTTCTGCATCTGTATTCATAATAGATAACTATTGTGCAGTGCTATTTTTTATTATGTCTTCATCTGTTTTGATATCTGGGCAATACTGGTCTTATCAAAAGAATATTGGCCATATAAAATTAATTTTCAAATGTTTGGCAAACATTCAACTGTGAGACCATATCAGCTTGGACTTTTTGTTGGTGGTGGTGGAAGTTTTTCGTTCCTAATTAAAACCTTTCACTTATTATATAACTATTCAGGTTCTATATTTTTTTTTCTGAATTCAGCTTTGTTAGTTTTTTGTTTTTTTTTCCAGGAATTCGTACATTTATCCTAAGTTTTTTATTTTCATACAGCATTCATTGTCCCTTTAATTTTAGTAGAGACAAAAGGAGTATCTGTTCTTTTCTCTTTCTTTGCACTGAATCTTTGCTTATTTTCTCTGTCAACATAATGAAATCTTTGCCATTTTGTTGATTTCTTCAAATGATCATTTTTGGTTTTATTGATTTTTATATTGTTTTTCTATTTTCTATTTCATTAATTTCTGCTCTAATCTTTNCCATTTTGCTTTTTTGCATTTCTTTTCCATGGGGATGGTCTTGATCCCTGTCTCCTGTACAATGTCATGAACCTCATTCCATAGTTCATCAGGAACTCTGTCTATCAGATCTAGGCCCTTAAATCTATTTCTCACTTCCACTGTATAATCATAAGGGATTTGATTTAGGTCATACCTGAATGGTCTAGCGGTTTTCCCTACTTTCTTCAATTTAAGTCTGCATTTGATAATAAGGAGTTCATGATGTGAGCCACAGTCAGCTCCTGGTCTCGTTTTTGTTGACTGTATAGAGCTTCTCCATTTTTGGCTGCAAAGTATAGAATCAGTCTGATTTCGGTGTTGACTATCTGGTGATGTCCATGTGTAGAGTCTTCTCTTGTGTTGCTGGAAGAGGGTGTTTGCTATGACCAGTGCATTTTCTTGAAAAAACTCTATTAGTCTTTGCCCTGCTTCATTCTGCATTCCAAGGCCAAATTTTCTTGTTACTCCAAGTATTTCTTGACTTCCTACTTTTGCATTCCAGTCCCCTATAATGAAAAGGACGTCTTAAGAGTTGCGAATTCGATCCCTGGGTTGGGAAGATCCCCTGGAGAAGGGCATGGCAACTCTCTCCATTATTTTTGCCTGGAGAATCCCATGGACAGAGAAGCCTGGTAGGCTACAGTCCATGGGGTCACACAGAGTTGGACACACTGATTGAAGTGACTTAATAAATATATATTTACAAATGTATATGTGTGTGTGTATATATATGTGAGTGTGTACATTTGATATATATTTTGGGGGAACTAGGTGTTAAAAAGGTAGCAATTGTGTGAATTCTACTATAGAAATTTTATCAACTCATATTTAATGTTGTAGAAACTTTGGATGTTCCCCTTTCTACTCTCTGGGACTTGTTTTTGCTATTGGTTACTTACTTTGTTTACTGACTAGCAAGATTATTTTAGCAAAGTATATTTCACCCCCATAGTGTGAGTCACTATCATTGCCACATCAAGGTGAAGTCTTCATGAGCACTGTCATCCTGGAATGATGATTTTTGCTTGTTTGTTGTAATAACATCTAGCTCTTAAGCTCCACTAATTCTGGCTTATTTCTCCATCATCAAAAATGACCCGAGGCATAAATTTCCTACAGAATGATTCAGTGAAAATCAGGCTTCTTTACAAAGACAGTTTTCAAGGTCTTCATTTGAAATTATTTTGGTCTCTTTCCCTGATTTTTTTATTTTTTATTTTTTCTGGAAACTTAGTCAAATAATAGTATACCTTATATTTCTAAGCAATCTACCAGTTTCTTTTTAATTACTTTTCATCATACTTCCATTGTTTTGAAAATTCCCTTGGGTTCAATTCCCCACACTCTGTTTCAATTAAGTCAGTTGCTTGGGAAGAGATTCAGAGCTTTCTGTTTTATGGACTGCATTTACCCTGAGGCAAAATATCTGAGTTAGGGCTCTGAAGTTGGGGGTGGGGACAAAGATATATTTCTCTCTGAGAGATACTCATTATAAAGCAGGCATTCAACTGGGGATGAAGGATGTAGATCAGTTTATAACCTCTGGTTTCTCTACTTGCTTCTTAAATGCGGGACAAGCAAACTGAAGTATGGGTGATCTGGGCCCCAGCAGTCTTCACTTAAAATACAGCCTCCATCCCACAAGGAGAGACTGGACTTAAGAACTGACTCCTGACTGAATTTCACTGGAACATAATGTCTGCAACAGGTAACTGAAGCATGATTAGAAATCTTGATGTCCTCTCCTAGAAAGATACTGTAGCCCTTTAACTAAGAGCTGTTGAAAAGGAATCCTTCCACCTGCTAGGTTGCACGAATCTGGTATGGAATTGCCAAAGCACTGAGCTGTCTGGCCATGGTTTGAATGCCCCAGACTCACTTAAAACGTTTTAGTTTTAGTAGATTTTCTCAATTAAATATATTTTCATTTTCTGCATATCTTTAGGGCCATTTTCTGAGAGTCTAAATTGTCATTGTTATAATTTTTGCTAGTTATATTTGAGAGTTGGTCTGTGTTACTCCTTATGGCACTATGATAGAAGTTCATTTATCAGGGCTTTTTAAAGGTGGTCTCCTAAGGTATCTTGGAGACTTTGTGGGAGATAGAAGGCTCTTACTCTGCTTTTTCGTTCAGAAGATCCAACAAAACGTAGGACTTCAATTGAGCCCAGTTGTGTATAGGCTTCAGTAGCTTGTTTGTTTTAGGGAAATTGGAAGTGAAAACAGAGGAGATCATGTTTATGTCACAAAGTTTCAGAATCTTGCTCCCCTTTTTTCTCTGAAATAGCTTCACTGTATAGAAGAACAAAATACCCAACAGTATTAACGTATGCAAACTTTTCCAAAAATATTTAGTTTGTTCTATTAAAATTGGTACCATGGTAAGGAGTAAAATCCAACTTGTTATCTTCAGACTTTATGTCTAATTCTATGAAAATCCTTTATGGTGCGCATACTCTGCTTGAATAATTTCATGGCTCTTTCGTTTTGACCTTTGGCTGTAATAAACAGAGCAGTCACGTGATGTATAAGTAGGAAATATAAGAAATATATAATGATTAAAATTTAAAATATATAACAATCTTTTATAATAAAAATTAATATTTTGATAATTTGATCTCAAAATGTACTGATTCAATGCATTTTATATCTAAGAAATACAGAAAAATCTAATATATGTCTGTAATTAAGATATTCATAAAATGAACTCTAGATTACACACATTAATGCATCTTAGTGAATTCTTCAATATATTTAGTAATTGGATCTCATTGTTAGCAAACACTATAAGTGATATTTTCCATAATTGTTTGTAAAACCATTTATATTTGCTGTTTGAAGCAATCTTCATTATCTTTTTCTATGAAGATGAATTTAAAATAATTTTTGTGCATTCAAATTTTGCTCTTCAGTTTCTTAATCATTGATGCTAATGGTGTTTTTTCTTTCTGTCAAAAGTGTGGATTTTGTCAAGGACTTAACATAAATACTGACATTAGATAGATATAGACTGGTAAACATATGTGACTAGATGAATAAAACTTTTAATTGAAGTTTTATTACTCTCTGGGCTATTTGTGAATGTTTTCAAGGCTGTATATTGTCACCCTGCTTATTTAACTTATATGCAGAGTACATCATGAGAAACACTGGGCTGGAAGAAGCACAAGCTGGAATCAAGATTGCTGGGAGAAATATCAATAACCTCAGATATGCAGATGATACCACTCTTATGACAGAAAGTGAAGAAGAACTAAAGAGCCTCTTGATGAAAGTGAAAGAGGAAAGTGAAAAAGTTGGCTTAAAGCTCAACATTCAGAAAACTAAGATCACGGCATCTGGTCCCATTACTTCATGGGAAATAGATGAGGAAACAGTGGAAACAGTGGCTGACTTTATTTTTCTGGGCTCCAAAATTACTGCAGATAGTGATTGCAGCCATGAAATTAAAGGATGCTTACTCCTTGGAAGGAAAGTTATGACTAACCTCGACAGCATATTAAAAAGCAGAGACATTACTTTGCCAACAAAGGTCTGTCTAGTCAAGGCTATGGTTTTTCCAGTGGTCATGTACAGATGTGAGAATTGGACTATAAAGAAAGCTGATATGAATGTGAATACAGTGTTTCAGTCTGGGGATAATTTATGTGTAAAGATTTTATATTGGAATTTGTTTTAATTGAGAATGTTGAGAGAGAATGAAGGCTTATATGCTGGTAAGAATGAGAGAGAGTTTTGAAACTACATAAGTATTGGATATCAGAGTTAGGATGACTTAAGTCTCAATGCTGAATTTAACAGAAATGGAGTGTAATTAACCTATCAAATTAACTCTTATAGACATAATTAACTCTCTGGGAACTAACCAAATTCTGTCAAGAGGTGATAGGGAAATTCACTGTGAGCCATCTATGGCAGCTGAAAACCAGAAGAGAATCTTACTCATCTGAGATTCATGTAAAAACTGGGACCATGTGGAGATGTTACTCAGACACTGGGGTCAGGAATAAGAGAATTCAATGAGATTTCACTTTCTCTACAAGGCAGGCTCCTGAAGGAAGCTCAGCTTTTGCCAAAGGTAGAAAAGCCAGCCTTTTTATATTGTTCATGAGGATCTCACAGCAATGTAGTGGGGTGGTTTGCCATTCCCTCCTCCAGTGGACCACATTTTGTCAGAACTCTCCACTATGACCTGTCTGCCTTGGGTGGCCCTGCATGGCATGGCGCGTAGCTTCACTGAGTTATGCAAGCCCCTTCGCCATGACAAGGCAAGGCAGCCATGAAATTACAATCAATTGTTTCTTGGCAGGAAAGCTATGACAAACTTAGACTGTGTTAAAAACCCAAGACATCACTTTGCCAACAAAGGTCCGTATAGTCAAGGCTGTGGTCTTTAGTAGTCATGTATGGATGCGAGAGCTGGACCATAAAGAAGGTAGAGTGCCAAAGAATTCAGAACTCTGGTGCTGAAGAAGACTCTTGAGTGTCCCTTGGATAGCAAGGAGATCAAACCAGTCAGTCTTAAAGGAAATCAATCCTATTCATTGGATGGACTGATACTGAAGCTGAAGCTCCAATACTTTGGCTTCCTGATGTGAACAGCCGACTCACTGGAAAAGACCCTAATGCTGGGAAAGATTGAAGGTGGGAGGAGAAGAGGGAGATAGAGGATGAGATGGTTGGATGTTGTCACCAGTGTAATGGACGTGAACTCTGGCAAACTCCAGGAGATAGTGAGAGACAGGGAAGCCTGGTGTGCTGCAGTCCATGGGGTCCTAAAGAGTTGAACATGACTTGGTGATTGAGCCAACAACATATAAGCCAGCTCCTGATCAGGGGAGTCTGAGACAAAGACAGTTTATGAAGAAAATATATCCTGAACATAATAGGAACAAGTGAAAATACTTGGATGAAATCATAAATTGTTAGTCTTGGGAATATTTATGTTTAGGATTGAGTTTTCCGAGTGAGGTAGATATGTCCCAGAGTTGTTAAGTGACAAGTCTAGAGTAACAAAGCTAGTGTCAAAAAACCCAAAGAGAAATTTCAGGTTTCTTGAAAGTCCTTCACCTTGATGTTACAGTGTTAACTCTAATCTCTATTAGGACTGTCACTTGTCAGTCAGGGGATAAAAGACTCTCAGTCCACCAGATCATCCACATCTGTCCAGTCTTCTCTACTGTGCCGACAACGTCCAGGTTAAGTTTTATTCACTTTCTGTGGCTACTGTAACAACTTACTGCAGACTGGGTAGGTTAAGGAAACAGAGATTCCTTCTCTCACAGTTCTGGAGTCCAGAGTCCAAAATAAGTATCAGTTCAGTTCAGTCGTTCAGTCGTGTCTGACTCTGCAAACCCATGAATGGCAGCATGCCAGGCCTCCCTGTTCATCACCACCTCCTGGAGTTCACTCAGACTCACGTCCGTTGAGTCCGTGATGCCATCCAGTCATCTCATCCTCTGTTGTCCCCTTCTCCTTCTGCCCCCAATCCCTCCTGGCATCAGAGTCTTTTCCAATAAGTCAACTCTTCGCATGAGGTGGCCAAAGTACTGGAGTTTCAGCTTTAGCATCATTCCTTCCAAAGAAATCCCAGGGTTGATCTCCTTCAGAATGGACTGGTTGGATCTCCTTGCAGTCCAAGGGACTCTCAAGAGTCTTCTCCAACACCACAGTTCAAAAGCATCGATTCTTCGGCGCTCAGCTTTCTTCACAGTCCAACTTTCACATCCATACATGACCACAGGAAAAACCATAGCCTTGACTAGGCGGACCTTAGTCGGCAAAGTAATGTCTCTGCTTTTGAATATACTATCCAGGTTGGTCATAACTTTTCTTCCAAGGAGTAAGCGTCTTTTAATTTCATGGCTGCAGTCACCATCTGCAGTGATTTTGGAGCCCAAAAAAATAAAGTCTGACACTGTTTCCACTGTTTCCCCATCTATTTCCCATGAAGTGATGGGACCGGATGCCATGATCTTCGTTTTCTGAATGTTGAGCTTTAAGCCAACTTTTTCACTCTCCTCTTTCACTTTCATCAAGAGGCTTTTTAGCTCCTCTTCACTTTCTGCCATAAGGGTGGTGTCATCTGCATATCTGAGGTTATTGATATTTCTCCCGGCAATCTTGATTCCAGCTTGTGTTTCTTCCAGTCCAGCGTTTCTCATGATGTACTCTGCATATAAGTTAAATAAGCAGGGTGACAATATACAGCCTTGACGTACTCCTTTTCCTATTTGGAACCAGTCTGTTGTTCCATGTCCAGTTCTAACTGTTGCTTCCTGACCTGCATACAGATTTCTCAAGAGGCAGGTTAGGTGGTCTGGTATTCCCATCTCTTTCAGAATTTTCCACAGTTTATTGTGATCCACACAGTCAAAGGCTTTGGCATAGTCAATAAAGCAGAAATAGATGTTTTTCTGGAACTCTCTTGCTTTTTCCATGATCCAGCGGATGTTGGCAATTTGATCTCTGGTTCCTCTGCCTTTTCTAAAACCAGCTTGAACATCAGGGAGTTCACAGTTCACGTATTGTTGAAGCCTGGCTTGGAGAATTTTGAGCATTACTTTACTAGCGTGTGAGATGAGTGCAATTGTGCAGTAGTTTGAGCATTCTTTGGCATTGCCTTTCTTTGGAATTGGAATGAAAACTGACCTTTTCCAGTCCTGTGGCCACTGCTGAGTTTTCCAAATTTGCTGGCATATTGAGTGCAGCACTTTCACAGCATCATCTTTCAGGATTTGAAATAGCTCAACTGGAGTTCCATCACCTCCACTAACTTTGCTCGTAGTGATGCTTTCTAAGGCCCACTTGACTTCACACTCCAAGATGTCTGGCTCTAGGTTAGTGATCACATCATCATGATTATCTGGGTCACTGGGTTGAAATCAAAGTATTGATGGGCTGGTTGTACTCCTTCTTGAGACTCTAGGATATAATCATTGCATCTCCCCATTTTTGATAGCTTCTGGTATTATTTGGCTTATGGTCACCTCACTCTAGTCTCTACCTGTCTTCTCATTGCATTATGCTTTGTGTGTGTTCAAATGTATCTCTGCCCATCTCTTAGAAGGACTCTTGAGATTGCATTTAGGGCCAACCAGACAACTCAGAATAATCTCCCCAAATCAAGGTCTCATTCATGTCTGCTTTGTCTTTACCTTTCAAAATAATGTTATAGGCATTAGGTCTTACTATCTTTGGGGGCCTTTATCAAGCTGCTACATAAGTCCTCACTGTATTCTGAACTCAGGTTAAACATGAAATGTCCACAGTCTACTTGAAAAGTAACAGCTTTTGCTGCCTGAAGACTCTGTGAATAATGTGAGGAGATTTGAGAGTCATTTTTTTATAGTTAGTACTGAATCCAGGAGTGACTGCTTGTCCCTAGAGAATGAGTATAAATTGAAAGCACAAAGCTGAGCCCTGGGGCTCTTTAATATTAGGAGCCAAGGAGATGAGTACAATTTTGAGAAGAGTGTTGAAAAGGTGAAACCAGTGGAGTAGGAGGAGAGCAGAAGAAAGGAGAGGAAAACTAAATCAAATCAGCAATCAACTACATGGATACTAAAATCACCAAGAGATAGAACATGAGTTGTATCAATGCAGCAGATATTGAATTAGTAAGGGGTAAAATCTTCGAGGAATGGGAGGAATCCTCAGGAGGAAGAAGGAGTTATCCTAACAGTATTCTCATTTGTTTCACTAAACATTTACTCAGTATGTGAAGTTAGTAAATTTTTCTTGTTAACTCATTCAGATATCGTCCCTCTTCTATTTGTTTACCTGACAAGATCACAATATCAAAATAGACTGCTTGCTCTTCACTTTGAGATACCTGATTGAGAAAATGAAAAGACAAGTAACAGATCATGGGGAAAGTATTCATAAAGCACATATGTATAAAGGTCTTATATTCAGATTTTATAAAGAACACCACTCAATAAAAGGGACAGCAGTCCAATAAAAATGAGATAAAAGAATAAAGCATGTCAAAAGGTGCTCATGAAAACTAAAACCATATCACAATATATCTGCTGAAATGGTGAGAACTAAGAAAATGGACAATGCCAAATGCTGGTGAAGATGTGGAGGAACTGAAATACCTTACATTTCTGATAAGAATGCAGGATACTGCAGGAACTTTGGGAAATAGTTTGACAGTTTCTTATAAAATTAAACATCCATTTATATGTCCCAGCAATTCTACTGTTAGATTTTACCTAGTAAAAGCATACATGCACACGAAGATCTACATGCAGAAGCTTATAGTCGCTTATTAATAAAAACCCCAAACTAGAGATTACCGACCTATCCATCAACTTGTAAATGAGCACAAAATTGTGCTACATCCATAAACTGGAATGCCACTTAGTAGTAGAAGGGAGCAAAGTCATGACACGTGCAATATTGGAAATAGTTTGACAGTTTCTTATAAAATTAAACATCCATTTATATGTCCCAGCAATTCTACTGTTAGATATTACCTAGTAAAAGCATACATGCACACGAAGATCTACATGCGGAAGCTTATAGTCGCTTATTAATAAAAAACTCCAAACTAGAGATTACCTACCTATCCATCAACTTGTAAATGAACACAAAATTGTGCTACATCCATAAACTGGAATGCCACTTAGTAGTAGAAGGGAGCAAAGTCATGACATGTGCAATACAATATTAGGTAAATCTCAAAAGCAATATGCTATATGAGAGGCCAAAGGAAAAGGTTAGGTATTGTATTATTTCATTTATGTGATGTATGGTTGATTTGTGTTACCCAAAATCATTTTTGAAGTCCTAAGCCCCAGTACCTCTGATGTGACCATATTTGGAGATAAGGGTGTTTTTTAATTTTTTTGGATTTTCAATATAAATTTATTTATTTTAATTGGAGGCTAATTACTTTACAGTATTCTATTGGTTTTGCCATACATTGACATGAATCGGGTTTTCACAGAGGTAGTCAAGTTGAATTAGGTCATTTGGGTTATGGTGGGTCCTAACCCAATTACTGCTGCTGCTGCTACGTATTAAAAAGGGAGATCTGGAAACAGACACACTTGTAGAGGGAAGATCATGTGAAGACACAGGGAGTCGATGACCATCTGCACACCAAGGAAAGCGGCCTGGACCAGAGTTTTCTGTCATTGCTCTCAGAAGAAACCAACCTGCTGATAGTTGTCACAGGCTTCTAGCGTCTAGGGCTTTGAGATAATAAATTTGTATTGTCACCGATTTTTTGACACTTTGTTACTTAGGAAACTTATACAGGTAACTTCTGGAAAAGGCAAAATTACAGAAATAGAAATCAGATGAATGGTTTCCTGAGAGGATGGAAGGAGGGGATTTATTGTAAGGAGGTATGAAGGAACTTTTTCAGATAATTAACCTTTATTTATTGATGGTGGTGGTGGTGACATAAATATACATATCTGTAAAACTCATTAAACTCCACATTTCAAAAGGATAAATCTTACTCTATGTAAATTACACCTTGATAAGCCTGACTTTAGCGCAGTTTGCAGCCTTTCCTTTGTGACCCTGCTGCTGATCTTTGTTGACTATCATGATTATGGGTAGAGCTGCATAGCTGGAGAATAGAGGAGGGAAAATGGCTTCACACGGACTGTCAGGGGCACAGTAGAGAGAAAAGGATGAAGTGGAAACAAGAGGTAGGGTAGAGGAAAGATGAGAAATGGTGAGGCTGAGCACTAGAGGAGGATGGAATTTTTAAAGACAGAAAGAGTTAACTAAATCACAAAGAGTAACTTTAGGGAGATGGACAGGTAAAGAGAATTGTTAGGAAGTATTACTGTACTCAGTTGAATGTACCTTTTTTCATTATTGTGCCTTCAAGAAAACTTTTAGTAAAAATATACATCTTTCTCAGAGGTTTTAGGGTCAGAAATAATGTTTGTTTCATACCTCAGACTCTTCTGAGCAGAGCTTTAAAAGTAGAATCCCCTTTTGCTCAAGTTTTACCTATTTATTTACTTACTTTCTCTACAGAGCAGGGATCACATAGATGGTGAACTTTAAAAGCATTTGCCTTCTCTTTTCCCTGTTCTTTGCACCCAACTCAATTTCAAGTGCAACATAATGGCCAGCCATTGAATTTCAACTGAAATGCACCTACTTTTCCATTTTCTATAGTGATGGCTTAAGTTGAAAACCAGCATCTGGACTGTATTAATCCCAATAAAATAACCCATGATGTCACTGAAATAATCTCTCTGGGTAAGTATTTGCATATAACCTTGTATGTGATGTGATGTGTGCATGCTCAGTTGCATCCAACTCCCTGCAAGCCTATAGACTGTAGTCTGCCAGGCTCCTCTGTCCATGGAATTTTCCAGGAAAGAATATTGGAGTGGGTTGCCGTTACCTACTCCAAGGAATCTTCCCGACCCAGGGATCAAATCCACATCTCTTGTGTTTCCTTTATTGGCAAGTGGATTCCTTACCATTGCACCACCTGGGAGACCCATAACCTTGTATATCTACATATTAAATTGTTTACAAGCATATGTTTTATGAAAAAGCAGTTTTAGGCAGTATTCCTAGTAAAATAAATCTAAAATTGAATTCTTTGATTTTTCCTGTATCTCAGGGTATGAGAAATTATGTCTTTGATTCTGTATAATAATTAAGGCAAAGTTTTCTGAGTGACCAAAGGTATGTTTGCAGTCAACATTTTAAAGGATATATATTCAATGATGCCAAATTCCCATTTTGTTTTCTATTTATGAATATAATCAAATACTATTTAGTGGGGAGAAACATACTTTTCATATTTTATAAGAATGAAGTCCATAGTTTATAAGGAAAGTCCATAGGAGAATTAAAGAGTCATATCATCAAAGGAATAATGACTCATCCCAGAGAATACAGTGTTCAGATATTTTAGTCCACAGATACGTTGACATTTTTCTTACTTTTCAAGAACATCATGACATGTAATAAAGAATACTTACCAGTGCAACTTCTTTAGGAGATGCATCTAGGGGAGACAAGCACAGATGTCTTTATCGGGCACCAGTCTGAGAAGCTTCCTTGGAGGGGACCCTGGGGATGAGCATTAGTGGGCTGATGGCTGATACGTACTTATTACTGAGCTCATTAGTGGTGGGTGACCTCACAAGGAGGGACATGGTATTGCGATTTCTCTGATTCTTAGATGTGTGTTGACTTCAGGGGGAAGGATGCAGACTTTCAGATGCACACTCTTAGAATGAGCTGATCATGAGAACACTTCCACTAAACGTGCCCTTAAACCAGCAGTTTCCATATCATGAGAAAAGATATGAGGCGTTCCCAGCCAGAATAAGTTGAAGTCCAGAGAATTGGTTCATTCTGATTTAATTACTTCACTGGGTAAAATTGCTGTGCCAATAACACAGAATTTTTCTAAGTTGTGAATTTCAGTCGTGTGTTCATTTTGGAAAAAACAATGAAGCGAAAAAAAAAAAACAATGAAGCGATGAAGTTTTTTATTACTGCAATTTTACTTGTGAAAAGGGCTTGTCTGCTTTTAGCTCTGGCTGTTTCAGGAATAATTTTAAATATGTGCTGTATGAAGTGGTGGAAATTGACAAGTTGATTTGCTTTATCTTTTGCCATAAGTAGTTTGATTTCTGTGAGGTTGATCATAATGGTAGAAATTCTATAAAAATGAAAAGTGAGTATATGTGTGTGTGTATATGTGTGTATATATATATATATACACACGTTTGCAATAGTTCTGACTCTTACCTTGAGTGTCATCATTTCAGTTTCTCAATGAAAAGCAAATGCTACACAATTAAACATTTATTGTTTAATTTTAAATTTCATATCAAATGAGAGAGGAGCACTTTCATTCAAGTACTTTGTTATATAAGCACTTAAAACTAGATTAGAACATGAACTAGAGTTCACTATTATTTTATCTCTTTTGTGTTGGTAACGAGCACAGAGAGAAAAAGGAACACCTAATTGTTGGACTTTGAATCTATGACTGTGTCACCATTTCCCCTACATTCATTTGGGAAATTAAAAAGAGAAAACTCATTTTAAAATCTTTTTTTTTTTTTTAAAAAAAGAGAAAATCTATTACAAACCCAGTGACTTTGCATATTTTCACTGATTTTATGTCCACCTACACAGCAAAGTACATTTAGTGACTCACTTGGAGGAAAAATAGCCTTGACCCTCTCTCTGAGTCACTTGCTTAATAAAAACTGGCCCAGGGACACTGTAAATGTGGTTAAGCCACAAGTTAATTAAGTTTGACACCATTGCTGGGAGTTGGTGAGGGTGAAAAGAGAATTATAAAGTTAATACTTTGACACAAGGGAGATTTCTTTCTGTTAAAAAAGTATATAGAAGTTATAACCTTACATTAGAAAATTAATTTACATAGAACCAAGAGAAGTTTGTCTGAAATCTTAGTTCTTCACACTTTTCTTCTCTACACACATTCTCTTTGCGATCTTCTTCCTTAACTTTTTGCATCAAAAATATTTCAGAAGACACACACTCACAAAGAGCAAGGTACGGAAAGAAAAGGACCCACGTCTTAATTGTCATATGCCACAAATGTCCTCAAAATTGTAAAAACAGCATACGTCACTTAGCAAATTAAACAAGAGTACTATTTTAAATTAACAAACCAGAAAAAGCTATCAAATGAATCAGAAGAGTTTTTGGAATTTTCAAGTCAGATTAGCAGATTCCATTCAAGCACACGAGAGTGAAATGGTGTTCACATTTTAAGTTTATAGTTAATGTTAATATCCCTTGCTCAATTGTATCTGACTCTTTGTGACCCATGGACTGTAGCCCACCAGGGTTTTTCTGTCTAGGGGATTTCCCAGGCAAGAATACTGGACTAGATGGCCGTTTCCTTCTCCATGGGAATCTTTCCGACCCAGGGGTTGAACCTGGGTCTCCTGCATTGCAGACTGATTCTTTACCATCTGAGCTACCCATTCAAGCATATGAGAGTGAAATGATGTTCAAGTCGTAAATTTGTAGTAGTGAAGATCATTTATAAAGTATCCCTCTCCGTTATATAAGATATAAAATAGGCCTTAATACAGTTATTTGTAGCCCTCCCTTTGTCCTAGAGGTAGATTGTGAAATATACCCTTTGTGGCAGGGGGTGGGAGGCACCGTTATCTTCAGGACCCTCTCCCATGCCAGGGCACATGATAGTTTACGAAGGGCATGTGAGACTGTCAGAGTGACAGCAAGAATTTAGGGGTGTTCTTTCCAGGCTCTGCTCCATTTACTGTGGGATCACTTCCTTACTATAGTGGCATCTCTCCTTCCTTACCTTCAGGACACAATGTCTCAACAAGTGTGGGGGTTTGAAAGTCAGGTTTTACACATTAATAAAGGAATTTGATGAGCAAGAAAACAAAACTCATCTATGAAATATACTAACAGATTACTAAATTGTTTATGCATGTATGTGAATAGATGGCAGAGAGAGAGAGATAGCAATGAGTGACAGACTCAGTTACAGTTCTATAGCACTATCAATATACAACTCCTCATCTGTAATTTCAGAGTTCAAAAAGCTCAAAACAAAAAGTTTTGTTGCTCCATAATTTATCCAGTGACAGACATAACGTGTACTGCCCTGAGGCTACTGCAAACTCTGTTTCTCCTACTTACTGTGACTGGCATGTATTTTAATCAGAAATATTGCATTAGAATAATGGTAGGGAGGTGCGGGTTACCCTAGACCTCACTGAGGCTATCAGGCAATATCCTTTTCCAAAATCTTAAGACTCTGAATTCTGAAATATATCTGGCTCTGAGAGTCTTGGATAAATAATTATGGACTTTCATTTCAAAAATTTCTGTCATTAGTCTGTGATTTGACCTGTCAATTCCTTGGCTTGCTTTTCTGTCTGAAACCAGGTCTTGTCTCCCGTGATCTATGCTAGATTGACTATTTTCTTGACCCCATGATACTCACTTCTAGGACTTCCATTCTCTCTGTTTTCCTTGTGAAGTCAGTCTTCACAGATCTTCATACAGCTGTAAGTGGTTATTTCCACTTTCATTGGCCTCTGAGATGCTGACTGCTGAAGGATCCAGTCCTCACTTTGGGCATGGCAGAGGTGATAGCCTCATTTTTCTTAGTGTGGTTTGTTCTCTCCCAGTTATTCTTATGAGAACAGAAAGATTAAACCTCCAGTGAGCTCTGTCATTTGGTAGTAAGTACTCTTCCTCAGAGTCCCTTTTATTTTTCAAATTTTTTTTTTTTTACATAGTAGTCTCCTAGATTATTATTGAGAAAATACTCTTAGGTCTGATAATTTCGGGTTTTGTGTATTATCTGCTTGATGCGCATGTGCATGCGGTCACTAACTTGTGTCTGACTCTTTTCAACTCCATGGACTGCAGCCTGCCAGGTTCCTCTGTGCATGGGATTTCCCAGGCAAGAATACTGGAATAAATGGCTATTTTCTCCAGGGGATCTTCCTGACCCAGGGATTAAGCCCTGCATTGGCAGGCAGATTCTTTACCAGTGAGCTATCGGGGAAGCCCTTCTGCTTGATCAGTTCAGTTCAGTTCAGTCGCTCAGTCATTTCTGACTCTTTGCGACCCCATGAACCACAGCACGCCAGGCCTCCCTGTCCTTCACCAACTCCCGGAGTTTACACAAACTCATGTCCATTGAGTTCGTGATGTCATCCAACCATCTCATCTTCTGTCATCCCCTTCTCCTCCTGCCCTCAGTCTTTTCCAGCATCAGGGTCTTTTCCAATGAGTCAGCTCTTTGCATCAGGTAGCCAGGACTGATCTCCTTTAGAATGGACTGGTTGGATCTCCTTGTAGTCCAAGGGACTCTCAAGCGTCTTCTCCAGCACCACAGTTCAAAAGCATCAATTCTTTGGCACTCAGCTTTCTTTATAGTTCAACTCTCACATCTAAACATGACCACTGAGAAAAATGAATTGCCAGTCTATGTTCAATGCAGGATGCAGGATGCTTGGGGCTGGTGTATGGGGATGATCTGGAGGGAAGATGTGGGGTGGGAGGTGGGAGGGGGGTTCATGTTTGGGAGTTCGTGTAAAAAAATAAAAAAATAAAAAAAAAAGAAAAAACCATAGCCTTGACTAGACAGACCTTTGTTGGCAAAATAATGTCGCTGCTTTTTAATATGCTCTCTAGGTTGGTCATAACTTTTCTGACAAGGAGTAAGTATCTTTTAATTTCATGGCTTCAGTCACCATCTGCAGTGATTTTGGAGCCCAGAAAAATAAAGTCAACCACTGTTTCTACTGTTACCCCATCTATTTGCCATGAAGTGATGGGACTGGATGCCATGATTTTCATTTTCTGAATGTTGAGCTTTAAGCCAACTTTTTCACTCTCCTCTTTCACTTTCATCAAGAGGCTTTTTAGTTCTTCACTTTCTGCCATAAGGGTGGTGTCATCTGCATATCTGAGGTTATTGATATTTCTCCCAGCAATCTAGGTTCCAGCTTGTGTTTCTTCCAGTCCAGCGTTCCTCATGATGTACTCTGCATATAAGTTAAATAAGCAGGGTGACAATATACAGCCTTGACGTACTCTTTTTCCTATTTGGAACCAGTCTGTTGTTCCATGTCCAGTTCTAACTGTTGCTTCCTGACCTGCATATAGGTTTCTCAAGAGGCAGGTCAGGTGGCCTGGTATTCCCATCTCTTTCAGAATTTTCCAGTTTATTGTGATCCACACAGTCAAAGGCTTTGGCATAATCAATAAAGCAGAAATAGATGTGTTTTTTTGGAACTTTCTTGCTTTTTCGATGATCCAGCGGATGTTGGCAATTTGATCTCTGATTCCTCTGCCTTTTCTAAAACCAGCTTGAACATCAGGGAGTTCACTGTTCACGTATTGCTGAAGCCTGGCTTGGAGAATTTTGAGCATTACTTTACTAGCGTATGAGATGAGTGCAATTGTGTGGTAGCTGGAGCATTCTTAGGCATTGCCTTTCTTTGGGATTGGAATGAAAACTGACCTTTTCCAGTCTTGTGGCCACTGTTGAGTTTTCCAAATTTGCTGGCATATTGAGTGCAGCACTTCACAGCATCATCTTTCAGGATTTGAAATAGCTCAGCTGGAATTCCATCACCTACACTAGCTTTGTTCGTAGTGATACTCATTTATAAATTAGTCACATTTTCACTTGTATATGTTTATTACCCAAAACCTTGTAAGGGAGTGCTATTAAATCCATTTACAAATTTGATAAATAAAGCTCAGAATCATTGAGGAACTTGTCTAATCTCTACTGTTCAAAGTTTGGTCTGGGGACCAGTAACTTCACCATCACCAAACACTTGCTAAAAATGAAGAAACTCAGATCCCGCCCCAGACCTGCTGAGTTGGAATCTGCATCTTAACAATTATCCCTGGATAACTCATAAATTCATTTTACAGTATGAGTAGTTATTCAATGAGAAATCCAGTGATCTGTCTTCTCCAATATAGATCTTAAAAAGCTCAAAAGTGTAGGATATGTGTAGAGACATAAGGATACAGTTCTCAAATTAGAGAAGTGAGGTGAAATGGCTCAATTGTGTCCGACTCTTTGGGACCCCGTGGACTGTAGCCTACCAGGCTCCTCTCTCCATGGGTCTTTCCAGGCAAGAGCACTGGAGTGGGTTGCCATTTCCTTCTCCAGGGGAATCTTCCTGACCCAGGGATCGAACCCGGGTCTCCCACATTGTAGGCAGACTCTTTACTGTCTGAGCCACCAAATTAGAGAACAACCAGTTAAATTAAAGTTTTGACAGAAATCATAAAGGTAAAGACAGTTAGGGTGAAGAGTTATTCTAAAACATGTTTTATTTTCCATATTCCTAATTGTGTCAAGGAATACTACTGTAGCCAAAAATAACTGCCAACACTGCAGCATTGACAAATGATGAAAGAAGAGAACAGTTCATAACATGCAGGCAGGTATCTGGTGTGACTGCCTGTGGACGCTCAGTGTGCAGCTAGTGGCACATTGAGTTGGTGCCTGGCTAAGGAGGCCAGAGGTCAGGTTCCCTTCCAGTTGCTGTGTGCATGGTGGAACAGCACAGAGAGAGAGACTTGATCCTTAAAAAGTCTTCTTTTTTCTAGACCATCGATGGAAGGGTATGCATACCTATTACGATCCTAAAGACATCGGTTTTCCCTTGGAAGATAAGTTTTTCCAAGCTGTAAGGTCCTGGAGTAGCACAGAAGAAAGTGCTGTCTTTGGCTGCCAAATTCAGAAGGCATGGTAGCCTCTGCAGCGCAGATGCTGCCTCTCGCTCTGACGTTCCTCTTCCACTAGCATCTGTGCATCTCCAGCTCTGATTCCGTCAGCTATCCTGTTGGCTGTGCACCCACGGACTCAGGACCAATGCTTGAGAGCTGATTCTCACCCTATTTAGAGCTACTTTCTAACTGTGTAGATGTGGTTATTCTGAGAATTGGTACACCCCACCCCCTCCACCATTACACCAGGAAAAAAAAAAAAAGGGACTCAGAAAGGTTTAGTGCCCTAAGTAACATCAGTCCAAGCGGCAGAGTTGGAATCAAAGCCCAGGTCCATTTGACAAGAATTTATTTGAAAGTATTTCAAGTCTCACACATGAGCCAAAACCAGTCCTCAATCATGAAAATCTTTCTACTCTAAAACAATTTCATAGTAAAAAGTTGTTTTAATGAAGGATTCTAAAATGTATACTTGAGGCTCATGGAGGGTCTCCAAAATACTTTTTCAGTCCAAAGGCATCATCTCCTAAGGGTAGAAAACTGGTATGCGAGGGCTGAATTTAGACCACAAGTTTCATTTGTCCATTGTTAAATTCCATTACCATGTTACTGTTACTATTGTTATTTTGAATACCTTCAGGCTTGGTAGGTCCTTCCAGCTCCAGAAGCAATACTTCTGTTGTTTTACAGTTTCCTGATTAATAATTTGTAAATGTATGTTATCTGATTGATCCCACCAAGGTAATGAAATTTATAATTGCTGATTTCTATTTTGCTAAACAAAGTATTATATTATTTATCAGATATGTTCATCTTTACAACTTCACGTGCAGTATTTCCTAAAAACAAAAATGATCTCTCAAAAATATTATGGATATTTATTTTTTCATTTCCTGCTCTTCAGTATTTTTCATATCTAATGTAATCAATGTAACGTTTATGTGGCCTAAGGAGAGTTGGGTTGGTTGACAGCCTTCATCCTTAGCTAGCTTTTAAAATTTTTATGATTTGCATACAATACCATGTTAGTTTCAGTTATACGCATTGTGATTCAATATTTTTATACATTGTGAAATAATCATCACAGTAAGTCCAGTTACTATCTGTCATCATGCACAGTTGTTATAATATTAGTGACTGTCGTTCCTAGGTATACACTATATCCCTGTAACGTATTTATTTTATACCAGGAAATCTATCTCTTAATCCCTTCAATACATTTCATCCATCCTGTTAGGCAGCTCTCCCCTGATAAATAGCAGTTTGTTCTCTTTGTCTATGAATGTGTTTCTGTTTTGTTTGTTCATTTGTTTTTTTTGTTTCCACATGTATGTGAAATCATATAATGATCAACAATTTCAAGTGGTAGGGAAGGTACCCTGTATATGACATCTTCACATCTTTTTTGCTGTCCCTCAGTCAAGGTGGTACAGTGTGCTTTGTCTCAGCTCAACTGGGTGGAATTTGTCTAGTCCACCCAGAGTATAGTGGTCGTGCTGCAGTAACACACAGTCCTAAAATGCCAGTGGCTTGAAACAGCTACGGCTGATTGCTCACACATATCCTTGCTATGACAGATGCTTGAAGTAGAGCATCCAGATTGACCGTTATCATTTAACCATCATCAGTTATCACACCAGTGAGAAGGGGTCTCCAGAAGGTCTTGCCATGGCAGTGAAATGTTTGATCCAGAAATGATACTCATCACTTTGCTCACAGCTCATTGGCCAGAACTTTTTACATGGTCCACCTTCTCACAAGGAGAAGGATCTCCCAACATCATCTCCCATCATCCTGGGAGGCAGAGACCTCTTTCTTTCTTTGTAAACCCTCTTCTATTTATTTTACTCAAAGAATTTCCCCCTTAAGTTCACTGACATTTCTTTCTGCCTGCTGCTGCTGCTGCTGCTGCTAAGTCACTTCAGTCGTGTCCGACTCTGTGTGACCCCATAGACGGCAGCCCACCAGGCTCCCCCATCCCTGGGATTCTCCAGGCAAGAATACTGGAGTGGGTTGCCATTTCCTTCTCCAATGCATGAAAGAGAAAAGTGAAAGTGAAGTCGCTCAGTCTGTCCGACTGTTAGCGACCCCGTGGACTGCAGCCCACCAGGCTACTCTGTTCATTGGATTTCCAGGCAAGAGTACTAGGGTGGGGTGCCATTGCCTTCCCCAAAAAAAAAAAAAAAAATTCCTAGACCATCATGGCACCAGTGAACAGAATTCTGAGATGAAAGCAATTTAAAGAGTACACTGGTAGCCCACACTTCCTATTAAGCAAAGACCATTAAGGATCAGCCATATCATAGTAAAATCTAATATTATGATACATTTTCTTCCCTTCATTATTCAGAGACAGTGGTCTTATTTAATTACTCCTATTTGTGTGAAGTTAATGTGTAGTGATTCTTTGGGGATGGTGATTATTTTGCTATAATCTATCTGAAAGTATCTGATACCATTCTTTATGAGCAGAAATGAAAGAGATCTACCCATTTGACAAAATAGCAAACACATCATTTAAAAACAAAAATATCTCAATTCATTTCATTTTGTATAACTGGTATAACTGGATTTAAAATATTTATTTTGCAATACATTTTTTTTTTCCTGGACTGGTAGTCTTTTAGTATTTGAAACTTGGCTGTACATTGAGATTCCACCTGATTCTCTTAACGTAGTTTTCTATTTATTTTTGATTCTGAATTGAGATCAGCTCAAAATTGATTGAAAAGTATCGGATGCAAGAAGTCATAGCAGAGGAGAAAAAACTTAGGTTTATATTTCCAACTACAACTCCCAACTTACTCTCTCTTCCATTCGCAGTCACATCATTTTATTGGTGAAAAAATGTTTTAAGCCAAAAAGTTATAATTCATACAAATCATACACCCCATGATTAGCAACTCTGGACAAAGTACACATATCATTTACTAAGGTTACTCAGCTATTTTAAAAGCCTCTTAGACATTCTGGCAAGAGACTGTATTCCCATCCTGCTCCGTTCAAAGCCAGCCTGCTTTTAGCCAGATCCAGGGCAGATAACAGGCACGGGAGAACGTTTTAAACTCTTGATGTCAACATGATAAGCCTGTAAAATTATATGGATACAAATAATGCAGTTTTATCCAAGCCATTGACAGAAGGCAGTGGTGCAGAAATTCAGAAAGCGCCCCGGGTAATACTCCTGTAGTCGGGGAAGGCCCGGGCGCTGGCCACTGGCTCTGCCAGGCCACTCCTCTCTGAGCTTGTCAAGCTCACGGGGGTCTGCGAAGTCGTTCCGCGCAGCTCACCATGGGAACCGGGGGAAAACGCTTTGCTTTAAGGACATCCACAGCTGTGATGTCACGGGCACAAAGATAATAATAAATGTGGCTTGTGTGGTGTCAACTACACCTTGGCTCTCTTGTCTCCTCTTCCTTCTCGTATAATTTTGTATCCTTGTGCGAATCGCCTCATTAGGGAAAGAGACTGAAAATTGGGGTCAGGGTATTTAAACCTGACCTGTGCAGAGGCCGGACAAGGCCGGGGCCCACCGAGGTTTCACTTCAGAGCCCCAGACCACCCCTGAGGTGACACCAATTCAAGCCTCATTTTATAAAGGCCTTATTAATTATTGTCTTTATAAGAAGGAGAAGAAGCCTTATAAAGAAATGTGTCATTCTCAGAGTAGGAGTGGGCAGACAAAAAAAGGAAGAGAGAGGGAGAGGGAGAGAGAGAGAAACAGAAGATCAAAAGGGAGCTTTTTTTTTTTTTCCCCTTTTGCTTTTCATGCCTCCAAACCTCAAAGGAGGTGGGGGAACAATCAGGCTTGGGGGTCTCGTGTGCTTTCTGGCAATTAGACTCAGCTGATGGGCTGAAAGGGATTGAATGGCAGGGTTCAAGGCCCTTCTCCCGAGCTGCAGACAACAGGCTTTTCCAAAGCAGCCGAGCTGCAGACACTGTCGAAATCATTTCAAATGGAGACTTACAGAGAGGATTCATTAATTCACTGGCCTAAACAATTACGGGAACATATAATGTCTCTACAAACACTTTGATAAAGACTGTCATCTTAGACCTTCATTTTCCCTATTTTACTAGAGAGTTTTAATGCCATGTTGGAAAGGCGGCTTTTATTTCTCCAATTACTAAATGATAAACCTTTTTGCTAAAAATCATCCACCCTCAAATAACTGAATATTTCACTTTTAAATATTAGGCTGCAAAACCCAAAAGGAAAAAACAACATATATATATCTATATATCTATATATACACATTATGTATCAGTCTTCTACTCTCAAATTTATAAACCTCAGTTTTCATCTGGTTTAAACAGAGCAAATTGTCTGTCTGGTTAATTCTTACACATTTTCTTTATAGTTCTCCATTTCTCCCTGTTTATTTGATTTTTAACCAGTACGTTGAGAAAAATAATTGTTGACTTAGACAACGCTCATTAATTAGGGGGGAGGTAAATGCGATAATCCAGCACCATGTGTGTCTGTTTGTGGAGGGTAGGGTGGGCGTTAGTGGTTTTTGTGGTTGGGGCATCATCTAGATTTAAATTAAAAAGAAGATAAGCCTACGAGCCATGTGGCCTTAGGGACAGCTGGACATTCAGAAGCCGAAAGAAAATCAAAGTCCCAGGGCTTCAGCACGAGCGGCAAGAATGAATGATGCTGAATTTCAAGTGCTCTACTTCCCAAGAGTAACAGGATCAAAATGATCTTGATCAGTCTGGTCACTACCCAATGAGTGGTAATTTGCAAAAGAGCACCATTAACCGGCCTTTCAAAAGATGGGGACAGTTTTTTAAAGCTGTCTGTGAACCAAGATCAGCTTTGTAGCTCCAGTTTTATTTTCTCCATGGGGTTTTCACCTATACTACCTGTGAGGCTTTGATTTTGAGGTGAAGCTGACCTTTTGCACAGCTTCTGCCAGCAGAAATAGCTGCTCCTCTTTGCTCGTCCACATGGAGAAAATGTTTATATGTGTGTGATCACATTGGGCTTGCTCAGCAGGGCAAGGGTTAACTGCTTACATACTGTCGACCCCTTTCAAGCAGGGAGTGAGCACTGCTGCTTCTAGCCAAGCACATCAAGGGCTTTGGCAATCACTGAAGGCAAAGTAATGATAGAAAGATGACCGCCCTCAGAGCATCTTTATCTACACACAGTGGGGCACTTGTTGCACAAAAGGTCGGCACTTTTTTGACATATTTGGAAACTGAGGTAGCTGGTCCTTTTGCCTTTCCTAGAGATGCCTAAGCTGACAGGAATCCCAACCCCAGGCACTTGACTTGTCCACCCGACTTGGGAGAGAGCAGCCATCTTGATTCACAGGAAAATGGAAGTGACTTTGGCCTCTTCTCAATGGCTGGGGTGCTCTTTGGGGGCTAAAAGGGAAAGATGGTAGGATGTGGTTATTCAAATAGGCATAGATTTAGACTTCACAGAGAACATCTTCTTGCACACAGAATACCCTCAAGGTCTAGTCCAAGGCTCATCCAGAGAAGCAGAGTGGTATTACAGCGTTCTCTAGGTAAGACAGGTTTACTGTATACGATTGGAAGGGTCTACTTGACCTTTCTAGAGTAAGGCTGGAGGTTCTACCCTTCAAGGATTACCATGAAATAATCAGTCTAGGAGTTTTTGTATTTTGTGTTTTGTATTCACCTGAGATCGACCTACAAACATCACATTGTCAAGTAACAGATTACTAGTGTGCATGGATTTGATATGTAGAATTTTATCCTTGTGCAAATAGTTCACAGGTTACTTCTCTTCTCAGAGTCTATGAAAGAGGTTTCAAAGAGGGCATGATGTATGCTGGGACTTAACGATCATTTCATTTTCTGCTGCAGAGACTGAGATCCATGTGGACAGCTCTGCTGTCATTCAGTGCAAGTAGCTGAGCGGAGAATGACCAACCCTTCTGGCCCTGGAGCCTCACAGATGGAGAATAGACAACATTTTCCAAGGTCCAATCATGTGCTGGTTAGTTTTCTAATTGAGTTCCCTCTCTGTTACAAATAAGAAAATGAGATTCAGGGAGGTGCAGTCCTTTACGGAGAAGGCAATGGCACCCCACTCCAGTACTCTTGCCTGGAAAATCCCATGGACGGAGGAGCCTGGAAGGCTGCAGTCCATGGGGTCGCTAAGAGTCGGACGCGACTGAGCGGCTTCGCTTTCTCTTTTCACTTTCACGCATTGGAGAAGGAAATGGCAACCCACTCCAGTGTTCTTACCTGGAGAATCCTGAGGACGTGGGAGCCTGGTGGGCTGCCGTCTGTGGGGTCGCACAGAGTTGGACACGACTGAAGCGACTTAGCAGCAGTAGCAGCAGTCCTTTACCCAGGTTACAAAGTTGGTAGTGTTAGACCAGGTTTTGACCTGGCTCTGTTTTTCTCCAAAATGTAAGTCTTTCCCCTCTGCTTATTCACTGGTTTATTCATTTCTTTACTGATCTATCCATTCCTTCATCCCTCCATTCATTCAAACAATGAGTCTGATGACTCATGTGTCCATTGATCAGTGAATGAAGAGTCAAAATGTGGTATGCATCCAATTGAATGTTATTCAGTCTTAAAAAGGCAGGAAATTCTGATACGTGCTGCCACAAGGATGAATCTTGAGGGCAATATGTTAAATGAAATAATCTGGACACAAAAGGACAAATCCTATGTGATTCTACATACGTAAGTTATAGAGTAGTCAGATTCTCTGAGATGGTACAGAGTCGTTGTGGGGTGCTGGGGGGAGAAGGGCCTGGAAAGTTAGTGTTTAATGGGCACAGAGTTTTAGTTTGTAAAATGAAAAAGGTCCTGGGTACTGGTGATGGTTGCACAATATTGTGAATGTATAGGACTTAATACCACTAAACTCTACACTTAAAAGGGGTTAAAATGTAAACTTTATGGTTGTATATTTTATCATGATTACATGAAAAAATCTTATTATATTCTATACACTATACTATTTTCAGAGAATATAGAGCTGAATATAAAATCCCCTTTCATAATTCAGAAAGAAAACTAAAAAAGTGAAGGTTTTTTTTTTTTTTTCTGACCCAAATTTAGCCCAGACTTGTCCTGCAGACACAGGCAAGTCTGAGTTGAGCAAAATGACATTTGCTGTCTAGGTTAGGAAGGATGAATGCATGTTTTTCCTGCTTGTCCAAAGAGAATATTAGACTCAGTTTGAATTATATTTAAATATATGGGTAAGAGTTGCAAAAACTGCAAAACTGAATAAAGTAGAAAGATTTCATGTCTTTAAATTTACTCTAATTCTCATTTTGAGTATTTATTGTCCTTACATTTTGCTGTGGCTTCATGTTATTACAGCTGAAAGAGTTGTTCTCATGTAAATTTTAAAAGAAATAAGTCACAACATTGTTGTTGAGACCCATGTGTATCTTCCCTCAGAGAAACATGCTGATGCATTTCTAAAAGCAATATTTACATTTCCTTTACATTTATCTTTTTAATTAAAATAAATAAACTTAAAAAAAATTTCTTCTTCATTTTGCTTTGATCTACGTTTATCCTTCCTTTTGTTTAAAGCCAATTAAATGTTGAGCTTGCCTTAGGGCTGTCTCTTCCTTTCCTCTTTCCTTGGTTGCCCTTTGCTGACCACCCGGCTAGTAGAAGTCAGGTCACTGTCTCCTTGTGTGACAGGCAAGTTCCTCTCTGGCATCTGAAATATTAATGCCCCGTGTCAGGTAACACATTACCCAAAGAAGCACCGGCCCAGAGATTTGAATTAGCTTTCTCACTCCTCTCTCCTAAGAGGTTTTGTGGTTGTTGATGTTTTGCTCTAGGTAGATGCAAGCATTGAATTTTTAAAAATATCAAGCTCAGAATTTAAACCTTATCATCATTGCAGCAGAAGTATAACTTTTTTATTCACTTCCCCGTCATTTTGATGGTATGTTTTTTATAAAGTCTTTTTTCCCTCAATGCAAACTGATGTATAATATCAATTTTGAATGGGGTGAAATGAGAAGTGTGTTGGTCTGATTGAAGAGAGCATGGGCAAGGAGCATAAAGGGTGAGGATTCTAAATCTGTCCACTTCAGTCCTGCTGACTGCCCCGTTAAGACATGTCTGAACCATTTATGAGGATTCTCCCACTGAATTTACTTTGGAATGTTGATGGATTGGATTTCTTGCCAGTCAACCTTCTCTGCTTTGGGCATCTCACAAGCACCTGTTTGAGATGTAGATGGTTACATTACATGTACTAAAGGCACACCTTTTCCTCTATGGTTCATATAAGCATCATTTTATTTTATTTTGGCTTAGCCTCCAAAATTTTCCTTTACATTTTTCCTCCAGAGAACAACTACTCATCTGTTTTGGTGCCAGCCGAATCCTTAGGTTCTCAGCCCATTTCCAGTTCCATCATGATAAATCCTCTGCATTTGTCTTTCAACTGGTCTGTTAACACTCTTATGTTCTGAAACAGATTCATTAAACCCTACTTTGGTAATGAATGGCCACCCTGCCTTAGGCTTGAATTGTTATTCATTGTGTATGATGCAGTCTGACAATTTCTTACTCTGAATGAAGTGCTATTTAGATACCACTTGGAATGCTAACATAAATTCAGTCAACATTCATGGAGGGGCTGTCAGAGATGAATCTGTCACATCCTGCCTTTTAGATACTTGCAGACAAGGGGTAAAATGTATACATTCATACATGGAAATGAGAATTATGAAAAAATAATTATATGAATGAAGGACCTGTTAGGTGCCAAGCATTTCCATTCATTATTTGTTTGAGTTATCATTGCAAGTTGGTAAAATTTATATTTTACCTTTATTTTTACCAAATGACAAAAACTGAGTTTCAGGAAAGTTAATTGAATCACATCTGGTACATCCTTTATGAGCCACACAGCAAAGAAGCATGGCGGCCTGAGCTGTCCCAGGCAACACCATAGGGGGCTAGGACTACCAAGCAGACATCTTCCGAATCTTGGGGCTACTTGGGGTCTTACTCCTACATTTCATTGTTCTTAGGATCAAAGCAAGCAGAACCCTTCAGCTCCAAACTTGCCTGGCGGTGACAGAAAGGCCAGACTGTGGCTTCAGTCAAAATTAAAGGCAGTCCAAGGCACTGCTGCTCAGAGGTCCCCAGGACAGAGTTCGTGTTATTTCAGCCCATGAATGTGCTTTCCAACTTTGCTTTCCAATTAACTGGCCTCTTTCCTGGACACATCGGAACATCTCAAAGCTTCAGGATTGTAGTGTGCAAAATGAATGTGAAAATGCTTAACACTGTCTTGGATGCTAACAATTGGTTTATGATCCCAAAGAAGAAAAGTAGTATGTGGAGACTAATAAAGCTCTTGTGGATATCGCACGCTCTTGGGAAAGACTTGAGAGAATTCTGGTCACATGAGATGCCTGCTAGACCTTTTGTAGAAGGAAGTATTTGTATGGACGGTATTCAGCAATCTCTAAGAGACTGGCAGGGAGGGAGTTAACCAAACGCGCCCCAGAGCTATCCAGAATTTTCAGCTAAAGGGTGTTCACTCTGCTGTGAACCCCAATTAAAAATAAAACCCCTAGCTGGATGAGCCCGCTCCATCCTTAGGATAAACAAGATTTGATTCACTGCAGTGACACTGCACTAACTGTGCTGTGGAGTAATACAGTATATATGCCTCCTCTGGGGAGGCACAAAAGAGGCGGCTTAATTATCATCTAGCTAGAAGGATGGGGCATAGTTAACACCTTTCTGGGTGGGCTGAAATTAATGACCCCTTCCCCCCACTATTGCCTACCTCCAAGCCCCTTTATAAATGACTATACAACACAGTAGTTGGTATTCAGATCACAAGAGAGGGCATTTAGCCAAAGCGTTTGTCTACAGGGTTTGATCTCTTTTTAATTTTGTTCAGATTTACAACTGTGTTATTAAGTGAGATAACTGGGTCCTGTCTGAAGTAGACCAGGGCCTTCCCCACTCAAATCTGAACATCTGAAGTTAACATTAATTTTCGAGATTGGACCTAATGCTTTTTCCTTAAGTGTTTCAGAGGCTGCTTTCCCATAGCCACACTGAAGCTTCCCATCTGCAGGGCTGTCTGTGCAGCCTGCCTGCCCACTTCAGGCAGAGTGAGTGGGCTTTAGGGACAAAAAGACTGGACTTGTGAAGTGTGTGGCAGAAGCTTTAATATTTTGCAGATGGTCAAATGGTTGGGGAATTTGCTCTGTCTTTGGGCAATGAGAGCTGTGTTATAACTAATCAAGATATTTGGATTTATTAAAGCATTTCTCCTATAAATGTGTAAATAGTATATGTGTATGTATATACACTTATATATTTAACAACATTATCTTCTTAAGTCATGCTTTCGAGGTTGACAGAGTAATGAGTGAAAATTTGGTGATATCTCGGATGTTGTGTGATGTCATCAGGTCATGTGATAATTCACACTACCATCCTGAATAAGGACACTATTAGCCCCACGTTACATTTGAGTAAAGTGACCTTCCAAACCTAAGTGATTAATTCAAAGCTAATGAGGATTAGAGTGAAGACTCAGACCCATTTTTTTCTGACTCTAAATTCAGTGGCATTCAATTACAGGACTCTGCCTTTTCTGGAAGTAAAGTTATGGCTACAAGGAGTCTGCCTGCTTTCTTTTCATTCGCTTTCTCCCTGGAAGCATTACCGTGTAGTGATTAAGAGCACTTCCACTTGCTAACGCTGTATACTCCTTGGATAAGGTATTTAACCTCTTTAAACTTCAGTTTCCATATGTAAAAATGGGAATGATAACAGTATCTGTTTATTGAGAATTTCCTAAGAACAATTATAATGCAGGAAAAGTGCTTAGAATGTAATATGTTCTTAATAAATATCATAGCCCACTTCTTTGGAGGTTTACATGTTTTGTAGTTGTTTTTTCACTGGAGGGTAATTGCTTTACAATGTTTTGATTTCTGCTATGCAACAATGCGAATCAGTCATAATTATTCATGTAATTAGACGGGAAAAAGGACTGTACAAAAGCCCCTTGTAAATATGAGCTAATAGATTTTTTTTTTTATATATTTAACAACATTATCTTCTTAAGTCATGCTTTTGAGGTTGACAGAGTAATGAGTGAAAATTTGGTGATATCTCGGATGTTGTGTGATGTCATCAGGTCATGTGATAATTCACACTACCATCCTGAATAAGGACACTATTAGCCCCACGTTACATTTGAGTAAAGTGACCTTCCAAACCTAAGTGATTAATTCAAAGCTAATGAGGATTAGAGTGAAGACTCAGACCCATTTTTTTCTGACTCTAAATTCAGTGGCATTCAATTACAGGACTCTGCCTTTTCTGGAAGTAAAGTTATGGCTACAAGGAGTCTGCCTGCTTTCTTTTCATTCGCTTTCTCCCTGGAAGCATTACCGTGTAGTGATTAAGAGCACTTCCACTTGCTAACGCTGTATACTCCTTGGATAAGGTATTTAACCTCTTTAAACTTCAGTTTCCATATGTAAAAATGGGAATGATAACAGTATCTGTTTATTGAGAATTTCCTAAGAACAATTATAATGCAGGAAAAGTGCTTAGAATGTAATATGTTCTTAATAAATATCATAGCCCACTTCTTTGGAGGTTTACATGTTTTGTAGTTGTTTTTTCACTGGAGGGTAATTGCTTTACAATGTTTTGATTTCTGCTATGCAACAATGCGAATCAGTCATAATTATTCATGTAATTAGACGGGAAAAAGGACTGTACAAAAGCCCCTTGTAAATATGAGCTAATAGATTTTTTTTTTCTATCCTCCTGTTCCTGGAGCCCATATGCATCACCTGGATGAGGCCCTGAAGACAGGGATATAGACTTTTATGACCTAAAATGTGGTAGCCAGAATATGAGCAGATCAAAAGTCAAGGCTTAGAGACAGGCCAGATATGTATGATCAAGAAGGTCAGGAAAGAGGTCATTGAATCAGGCTTTGCTGAATGGCTTTACTGATGTTTCAGCATTTATATATGTCATTGAGCATATGCCAGTTCTTATACTAGCGGAACTTGAAGGTACCACATGACTCCTGACTATCAGTATTAAAATCGAATTCTCAAAAATCAATCTCTTCTCATAATGACTATTTTGTGGAATAATACAGATGCCCAGAAAACTCTTATGTTCAAAAGAATGTTCCCTTTTATTTTTAAAAACACTTACTCCAGGGCTCTTTAAATTATTCAATAAATATTTAATGAAAATATACTAGGTGCTAAGGTTGGGGATAAATGCTTGGATTCAGGAGTGAGCAGACAGTTTCTGTTGTGGGGTAAATACAGCTTCAAGAAAAAACACAGAAACAAGCACCTGAAAGCATATAGAGCAAAACAGAGAACAATGACTCTATGGGAACAGATAGTCATGTATGGATGTGAGAGTTGGACCGTAAACAAGGCTGAGTGCTGAAGAATTGATGATTTCAAACTCTGGTGCTGGAGAAGATTCTTGAGAGTCCCCTGGACGGTGCAGAGATCAAACTTGCCAATCCTAAAGGAAATCAACCCTGAATATTCACTGGAAGGACTGATACTAAAGCTGAAACTCCAACACTTGGGCCATCTGATGCTAAGAGCTGACTCACTGGAAAAGACCCTGATGCTGGGAAAGACTGAAGGTGGGAGGAGAAGAGGACGACAGAGGATGTGATGGTTAGATGGCGTCACTGATTCAGTGGACATGACTTTGAGCAAACTCTGGGAGATGGTGAGGAACAGGGAGGCCTGGTGTGCTGCAGTCCATGGAGTGGCAAAGAGTCGGACACAACTTAGTGCCTGAGTAACAGCAACAGCAAGATGTAGATTAGGGATGGAGGGAATTCAAAGAACGTTTCCTGAAGCACATGTGGCTTGAGCTGCTTAAGCTCTACTGTGGTGGAAGAAAACCGGATGGAATGAGGGGGGCAGTTAGAGAAAGAGAGATGAGCACGTGTAAAATGCTAATGGTGGAAAGGAAAGAAGAGCCGTTGATTAGAGGACCAGAGAGAGAGACTTTAGAGCTGGAGGAGAGAGAATTTGAAGGAGGGAGGCGTGGGATGCGGCTGGAAAGTTGAGCAGCGGCCGCACAGTGCAGTGCTCCATTTTTTTCTTTCCCTAAGAATGATAAGATACATTTCAATAGTGTTAAGCATGGAAGTCACGTGATCACACTTGTCCATTGAAAAGATTATGTGAGCTGCAGGAATAAGGGGCTAAGGGAGACAGATGTTCCAGGAATTGATGATAACAGAGATAGTGAAGAAATGGACTCGATAATAATTTGGCAGGAGAAGTAGAAAGGATTGGGTAATGGATTGGATGGTTCTGGAGGTGCGGGGCAAAGAATTCAGAGGTAACTCTACATTTGTATAACTGGCCCTGACCATTGGCGTCTGAAGCCTTAGTAATTGGAGCCATGGACTTGAATGAGATTCTTTAAAGGCAAAAAAATGAGAAGCGCAGGGTGAGAGACTCCAAATGATACAGACTGAGTAGAGGCTGGCAATCCTGCAAAAGAATCAACAAAGGTACAGCAAAAAAGTTAAGTAGGAAAAGAATAGAAAGAATGTGTCATTCCTCAAATGGCTCATGGGATAAAGACTCTGCCTGCAGTGCAGGAGACACAGGAGATACAGGTTTGATCCCTGATCCCTGGGTCAGGAAGATCCCCTGGAGGAGGGAAATGACAACTCACTCCAGTATTCTTGCCTGAAAAAATCCCATGGACAGAAGAGCCCAAGAGTCAGACACAATTGAGTGATTAAGCGTGGGTAGAGGTCGATGATGCTACCTAAGAAACAGCAAAGGTGCAGCAAAAAGATAAGTCAGAGAAGAATCAGAAGAATGTTGTGTCATAAAAATCAAAGGGAAAGAAGGGAATGCACTGAGATGTCAACATGAGAACTGAAAATCAACATTGTGGCCATTGTGGTGAAAGTCTGTTGTGTCAAGTGAAGGGATATTACTAGTGTTCTCATTCACATGGTGGATCAAGGAGCAAGTGGAAGGTTAGGAAATGGAAACTAAGTATGTACAGCTTTTTTAGGGATTTGACCAATAAGTGCAAGAAGGGATGTAAGCCAGTGACTAGAAGCTCTCATCACCTATCACAATTACAGATCCCATCGATGGGTTGCTGGTATCAAACCTGTCCCAGCCTTGAAACTCTTCAGGGCTTCAGATCCCTGCCTACCCCACCTTGAGCATCCTCTGATAATCTCCTGTATCTCAGCCTTGTCAGATTCCAAATGGAGCTTGTGTTGCTTGCCCTTGGTCTATACCTCCCCTTCCACCTGTTCTTTGGTGAATGAAAGTTTCCTTCACCCAGCTCCCTAAGGCAGAAACCTGGGTGTCCGCTTCTCTTCCCTTCCCCCTCACTCTCAACCCACACATTTCAGTAATTATCAACTCGTACATCTCTCTCAAGTCTTCCCACTTCTCTCACTGGCATCTCAAGGGTACATGTTCTAAGAAGAACTCTTTTGTTTTTTTTAACATTTGTTTATTCATCTGACTGTGCCAGGTCTTATTAAGGCACGCAGGATTTTCAGTCTTCGTTGCAGCATGCAGGGTCTTTAGTTGTGGTGTGTGAACTCTTCGTTGCAGCAGGTGGGGTGTGGTTCTCTGACCAGGGATCAGATGGGTCCCTCTGAACTGGGGACACGGAATCTTAGCCACTGGACCACCAGGGAAGTCCCTGAGAGGAACTCTCGATTTACACCCTTCAGTTCCCTGCTCTTACAGTCTTCCCCTTCCCAATTTACCATGTATCTCTGGTAGAAAAGAAACCGTGGAATCTGCCATGATTTTTTTTTTCTCCCACATCCAGCTAGTCAGAAAATCCTGTTGGCTCTTCCGTTGAGGTATGTGCAGAGCGTGACTGCTTCCTGTTGCCATTTCTGCTACCCCAGTCACGCCACCAAGACCTCTTGGTTGGGCTATTGTGGTGGACCTGCTCTCGCTGCTTGTACTGCTATGTACAGTTCCCCTCATGGAAGTGAAAGTCATATCTATAGAGTCTTTCCCTGACTTCCATATCAAAAATAGGCACCCCCATTCTGCTTACCTTTTACATTTCCTGTTTCATTTCCTTCACAGCACATGCACTGATCACTTCTGGAAAGTCATGTATTTGTTTTCTTGTTTATTTCATGTCTTTTCTCATCAGAATGCAAGCTTCATGAGAGACAGTCATGTTCACTACTTTATTTGCAGTGCCTTATCCAGTGTCTGGAGTATAGTTGAGTGTGTTCAGTCATTAAGTTATTTCTGACTCTTTCCAACCCAGTAGACTGTAGCCTACCAGGCTCCTCTGACCATGGGATTTCCCAGGCCAAAATACTGGAGTAGCATGCTATTTCTTTTCCCTGGAATACAGTAAGACCTCATTAAATAAGTTTTGATTAAATAAATGTGAAAATTAGCATTAGCAAAGGAAGTTAAGCTGGGACCAGGCCTGCTGATGAGGCCTAACTGTTTATAGGGGTGATCTCAGGTGGCCTCAGCCTGTAGCAGCTTGAAGCAGGGTTTAGATTCCCAGGCAGAGATTGAGGTTAGTCCATGACTGTGAGAACACTGAATCCTAACCCCCAGACCAGTAGTCAGTGACAAGGCCCTGACCTTTCAGCTTTATAGAAAACAATTCCCATGAAGACAAAAAGTAGTGAAACAAATTGAGTATTTATTAGGAGGAAAAAGAGTATAGTACATGTGGATAGACACAGGGGTAGACTTAGAGAGAGAGAGGTGCCCTCTTGGCAGTTCAAATCACTTACACAGGGCACAACCCATTTCTTCTGGGTTACCTTTGGCCAATCATTTTGATTTGCAAGGTTCTGGGTCTGTATTGTGAAAGTCATTTAGTCATGTCCGACTCTTTGAGACCCCATGGACTTAGCCCACCAGGCTCATCTGTCCAATTAATTCTCCAGGCCAGAATACTGGAGTGGGTAACTGTTCCCTTCTCCAGGGGACTTTCCCAACCCAGGTCTCTGGCATTGCAGGTGGATTCTTTACCATCTGAGCCAAGAGAGAATAACTGACCCATTAGAAAAGACCCTGATGCTGGGGAAGCTTGTAGGCAGGAGAATAAGGGAACGACAGAGGATGAAATGATTGAATGGCTTCACTGACTCAATGGACATGAGTTTGAGCAACCTCCAAGAGATGGTGAAGAACAGGGAAGCCTGGTGTGCTACAGTCTGTGGGGTTGCAAAGAGTGATTAGTAGCTAAACAACAGCAGTGGTTGATTGGTGTCGCTTACTGTGGCCTGGCTTACTATGGGCTGGCTCCTTTTTGACCTCCAAGGAGCTTTCTAGTTGGGAAGGTTTCCTTGATTTCGAGAATGAGAAATATTTGGTCTCCTGTCTTTTATCTGGGCAGGGCCCAGCCTCCTCTATGGACTGTCCTGCTATTGATATGTTGGAGTTTCTGTCTACAGGGAATTAACTCAAATTGCTTACTTTGGGGAGGCCCATCTGCCTCCTACCTCAATGCAAGTTTTTGGCAGCTGATGGGAGATGAAGATGTAGACACAGAAAAAATATATGGAAAAAAAATAGTTAAAAAAATACCAGATTTGCATGTTTTATATTATGAATTCTAATTGTTGGTTTTATTATAGAAAATGTATAGTTGAATGGTATCAGGTAAATATGAGTGGCCTGCTGATTCTCTACTACAATTTGAAGGCTGCTGTAAATTTCTACTTTTTTCAGAAGTAGTCTTGCTTATTAATGAATTCAGTTTCTCTCCATGCATTCCCTGAACTAAACATTGTTGTCTGACCTGACAAAGCAAATCCGTCCTTTTAAAATTATAAACATTATTATTGAATCGATTTGGATAGAAACAAAATTATTAGATGTTTGGCAGGAAGCAGCACTAGTCACATCAGGAAAATTTTCATCCAAACTGATAAAGAAGTTGATTAGGAGGGAGGCACCGAGGAACAGATTGTCATTTGAGATGATGTGTGGTACAAATAAATAAATAAGAAATCTTATTTGCTTTCTGCTGTCAAAATTTCTGTGAAAGAGTTGAGCTTCCAAATTCATAGAAAAAGAGATCAGATTTTGTTGTTACCAGAAGCAAGGAGTTGGGGGAGGGGAAATTGGAAGACGGTGGTCAGAAGGTACAAACTTTCAAATATAAGATGAATACATACTAGGGATGTAATGTACAATATGATGACTGTAGTTAACACTGATGTATGATATATATGAAGGTTAAGAGAATAAATCCTGAGTTCTTGTGACATGCAAAGATATGTTTTTCTTTCTGTGGTATTTATATGAGATATGGATATTAACTAAATTTATTGTCATTATTCCTGGATATATGTAAGTCAGTCTGTATGCTGTGTGCCTTAAACTTACTCAGTGCTGGATGTCAATTCTGTCCCAATAAAACTGGACAAAAAGTTGGGTGTTGTGGACAAGAGTCAAGGAGGAAATAAAGTAAGCATCATGAATAGGTCAGGAAAGGTTTTCTGCAAGGCTAGGAGAAGCCTGGGAAACAGGACAGACAGGAGGATCAGGAAGGGTGTTCAAGAGACTGAAGACAGTTATTCTGAAGCCAAGAGTTGATGAGAGAAGCTGGTACATTTCTATTGCATTTCTCCAAGTCTGTAGTGCCCTTCTGAGCACTGCATGGTACGTTAGCCCCAGGCCATTGCAATAAATAATTCATTCACACTTCAGTGCAGGTAGGAAAGAAATGGCACCATTTTGACTTCCAACTGGTACTCCCACATCTTCAAAGGAAATGAGTACTTCTTACCTCTACAAACATCTTCCCATTGCAAGTAAGGAAGTAAGCTAATTTATGTACCTGGCCTACAAACAGCATATCTTTCTTTCTTTTCTTTTTTTTTTGAATTCAGAGACTGTCATTCTCGGTTTCTTTTGTGAGAAGCAGTTCCCATAACAACATGGGAAGTCGGACCTCTGGGGGACCTCCTGCAGAGCTCTGGAATCTTCTTTGCCTCCAAGGTAGGGAGAATGCCAGCATCCCATCCCGCACAGGCTCCCTTGTTGATGTGGCTTGTATCTGGAAGTGAGCCAATCCCTGAACACCACAGGCAAATCTACTCTTCTCTCAGTATACTGTAAATTATGTAGCTTCTCAAATGGCAAAGCTGTAGTTTTAAACCTATCAACTTATGAGTAAAAGAATGCACTACTGTCAAATATTCCCATAGCCTGAAAAATAGATGTGTGTTTCAAGGTGTTTTAAGCACTGATGTTGATAAAATACTTGATAGATTTTAAATAGGTTGTATGAATATATGCACATATATTCCTTAAAAAGATCATCCATGTAAATGTTCTAAAGAATGTTGTTTTAGGAAAAAATAACAGAACTTAGCAAAATTTGCTTCTTTGTTAACTACAGCCTAGATGCATAACTCTGGTAGTTGGACCATAAAGCAAACATAGTTAGAATGAAGTTAGAAATTCAGAAAGCCAGAGTCATATGGTAATACATAGAAATACATGGAAATATCCTATTTTTAATAAATCCACTTTGTAGTTGCTCTTTAATTTTTAAATAAATTTTGTTAGGGTAATTTGTCGATTGTGTTAAATGAATGTATTATCTCTAATTCATTATTAAAATTTAGCTAGAATGAAAATGATTGGCTGGGGCACAGTAGTATCTTTGTAATGAAAGTTTTGCAACAATAGATCTCTTTCTCTTCACATTATATTTCTAGACTTGCTATAATAGTCCAAATGATTCCATTATATAGGGGCTTCACTAGTGGCTGAGAGGATAAAGAATCTGCCTGTAATGTGGGAGACCCAGGTTTGATCCCTGGGTTGGGAAGATCCTCTGGAGAAGGAAATGGCAATCCAGTCCAGTATTCTTGTCTGGAGAATTCCATGGACAGAGGAGCCTGAGATTCGGACATGAATGAGTGACTAACACTTTCACTTTCTTTCACTTTTCATAATAATATTACCTTTACCTCTTTCATAAATTGTACATAGCTATTTGTGTTATATCCATCCTCTTTTCTTCTGCTAGTTGAAATGAGAATTTGCCATATGATTTTTAACCCCAGCTTTCCCAACTGTATCCATCCTACATTTAAAACAATAAGCAAGATAATGGTAAAAATATGTGCTATTGTTAACTGACCAACACATATGCGATGTGCTATACTAAGTTGCTTTAGTCATGTCTGACTCTGTGCAACCCTATGGACCGTAGCCTGCCAGGCTCCTCTGTCCATAGGATTTTCCAGGCAAGAATACAGGAGTGGGTTGCCACTGACCAACACACAAGATGAAACTAAAAGGATTTTGCTTAATAAGAAGATCCTGATTTAATTTTTTTCAGTCCATTTAAGTTGATTTGATTTGTTATGTTACAATGTAATACCATACAATAAAACTAAGAATTCATAATTTACAAATCTAAATTATTTCCTCTAATGTGAGCAGTAAAGGAATTAAATTTAACTTTATTTTATCTATACAGGGGGACAAATGCATACTTAATACAATTACTGGAAGTTTATGTTTTAGTTATTTTTTAGTCTAATATAACCTTGGTGTCTTTGTAGAATAGAACATTTCCATGTGAAGTTTGTATGATGTTTCCTTATGGTCAGATTCAGATTTCAGTTCAGAGTTTTACATAAGAGATGCATTCATGAGAAGACAGATAATATTCATCACCCAGACAAGGTGTTATCTGATTTCCACATTATATATTATGGACATAAAGTTACTGTTTCCCCTCGCTATGATTAAGTAATGTGGGGAGATATTTACACACTGTTTAATAATCCCTCTCTTCATTCAAAATCCTCCTTAGAAATTTTAAGTCTTTTTTTCTCTGTGTACAGCTGTTTTGCTATGACTGGCAGCTCCATCTCCTTTATTATATTTTTCTTTCAGGTTTTGGAAAGCCCATTTATTAACCATTGAGGTGACCTCAGTTATCAGATGGATTTTGAAAAGTGGTCAATTTGCTCCCTATGAGCTTTGTCCTGTTGCAAGGATAAGAGTTTCTGTTTTTTAGCTCTCTTCTTATCCAAGCTGAAATTAGATTTCTCCATTTTTTAGCATATACATATTAAGTCCATCTGGGGCTGCTTCTTGTATGTGTAACTAATTTCAGTAGAGTTATTTTACTACAATCTTTTTCTTTTACATTTATTCATATATATCAGAAGGAAAGATAAAGATTTAAAATTGCTCATATGCCTTGGCAAAACTTGCTGTTACTAAACATGTTTAAAATTTGGAGCAGATAGATCTTGTGTAACATTTGGTTGTAAAATTTTGTTAAGGCTGTTTAATTCTTCAGACACTAGGTCTCCTCATCATTGCCTCACATGCACACAGTCATGCATGCTAAGTTGATTCAGTCGTGTCTGACTCTTTGTAACTTGATGGACTGTAGCCTGACAAGCTGCTCTGTCCTTAAGATTCTCCAGGCAAGAATACTGTAGTGGTTGCCATTCCTTCCTCCAGGGGATTTTCCCGACCTGGGGATCAAACCCGCATCCCCTTGTCTCCTGCATTGCGGGCAGGTTCTTTACCACTAGTGCCCCCCAGGAAGCCCCGTTGCCTGCCATACTACTAGGCTATTTCAACTGTTACTGGTTTATGACATTTATTTCTTTCTACAAATGTTCTTCTCAGTTCTTTTCTATGAGTTCACCTATACCTCAGTATGGATCTCTAAGTTCTAGTAATTCATATGTCTTCTGTGACCAGATTCTCTCTCCTTATATGCACATGTCTATTCACAAGTCTTCAGTAACATGTATCAGTTCAGTTTAGTTCAGCCACTCAGTTGTGTCTGACTCTTTGTGACTCCGTGGACTGCAGCACGCCAGGCTTCCCTGTCCATCACCAGCTCCCGGAGCTTGCTCAAATTCATGTCCATCGTGACGGTGATGCCATCCAACCATCTCATCCTCTGTCATCCCCTTCTCCTCCTGCCTTCAATCTTTCCCAGCATCAGGGTCTTTTCCAGTGACTCAGTTCTTCATATCAGGTGCCAAAGTATTGGAGCTACAGCTTCAACATTAGTCCTTTCAATGAATATTCAGGACTAATTTCCTTTAGGATTGACTGGATGGATCTCCTTGCAGTCCAAGGGACTCTCAAGCATCTTCTTCAACACCATAGTTCAAAAGCATCAATTCTTCAGTGCTCAGCTTTCTTTATGGCCCAACTCTCACATCCATACATGACTACTGGAAAAACCATACCTTTGATTAGATGCACCTTTGTCGGCAAAGTAATGTCTGTGCTTTTTAATATGCTGTCTAGGTTGGTCATAGCTTTCCTTCCAAGGAGCAAGCATCTTTTACTTTCATGGCTGCAGTCATCATCTGTGGTGATTTTGGAGACTACGAAAATAAAGTTTGTCACTGTTTCCATTGTTTCCCCATCTATTTGGCATGAAGTGATGGAAAACAGATGCCATGATCTTCGTTTTCTGAATGTTGAGTTTTAAGCCAGCTTTTTCATTCTCCTCTTTCACTTTCATCAAGAGGCTCTTCAGTTCCTCTTTGCTTTCTGCCATAAAGGTGGTGTCACTTGCATATCTGAGGTTATTGATATTTCTCTTGGCAATCTTGATTCCAGCTTGTGCTTCATCCAGGTGGCATTTCTCATGATGTACTCTGCATATCAGTAAAACAGGCAGGGTGACAATATACAGCTTTGATGTACTTGTTTTCCATTTTGGAACCAGTCCGTTTTTTCCATGTCTGGTTCTAACTGTTGCTTCTTGACCTGCATACAGATTTCTGAGGAGGCAGGTAGATTGATTTGTTATTCCCATCTCTTTCAGAATTTTCCACAGTTTGTTGTGATCCACACAGTCAAGGGCCTGTCTCTTATACACATCTGGATCCAGAACAGACTTACTTTCACAGGAAAAAAAAAAAAAAAACAGTGCTTTTTGGGGTTTTTTTGTTTGTTTTTAGGCCTCTTAAGCTGCACATAAAGGAAATCCATTCGCTAATACTAGAGCATCTGCCAAACAGATGGGGAACTGCTAGAAATTTCCTCAAGGTTCAGAAGAACCTAAAAGTGCCATTTTTTGCCTACCCTTCTCTCCATGACAGCCTGGATGGTAACACAATACAGGAACTTTAGATGGTTATCCAAGGCTGTCTCAGTCTGGTCCACTCCATGGCTCACAGGNTTACATTGCTAGCATGTGAGATGAGTGCAATTGTGTGGTAGTTTGAACATTCTTTGACATTGTCTTTCTTTGGGATTGGAATGAAAACTGACCTGTTCCAGTCCTGTGACTGAAAAAGTTTTCCAAATTTTTGAGTTTTCCAAATTTGCTGGCATATTTAATGCACCACTTTAACAGCATCATCTTTTAGGACTTGAAATAACTCAGCTGGAATTCCTTCACCTCCACTAGCTTTGTTCGTAGTGATGCTTCCTAAGGACCTCTTGACTTCGCATTCCAGCATGTCTGGGTCTAGGTTAGTGATCACACCATCGTGGTTATATGGATCCTGAAGATCTTTTTTGTATAGTTCTTCTGTGTATTCTTGCCACCTTTTCTTAATATCTTTTGCTTCTATTGGGTCCATACCATTTCTGTCCTTTATTGTAACCATCTTTGCATAAAATGTTCCCTTGGTTTCTCTAATTTTGCAGAAAAGATCTCTAGTCTTTCCCATTCTATTATTTTCCTCTGTTTCTTTGCATTGATCACTGAGGGAAGCTTTCTTATCTCTTCTTGCTATTCTTTGGAACTCTGCATTCAGATGAGTATATCTTTCCTTTCCGTCTTTACTTTTAGCTTCTCTTCTTTCTCAGCTATTTGTTAAGCCTGCTTAGACAACCGTTTTACCTTCTTGCCTTTCTTTTTCTTGGGTATGATCTTTGCTTCTTGTACAACGTCACAAACCTCTGTCCATAGTTCTTCAGGCTCTCTGTCTGTCAGATCTAATCCATGGAATCTATTTGTCACTTCCACTGTATAATATAATATATAAGAAGGGGACAGCAGAGGATGAGATGGTTGGATGGCATCACCGACTCAATGGACATGAGTTTGAGTAGACTCTGGGAGGCCTGGAGTGCTGCAGTCTGTGGACTCGCAAAGAATTGGACATGACTGAGCAATTGAACTGAACTGAACTATATAATCATAAATGATTTGATTTAGGTCATACCTGAAATGTTTAGTGGTTTTTCCCTACTTTCTTCAATTTATTTCTGAATTTTGCAATAAGGAGTTCATGATCTGAGACACAGTCAGCTCCGTTCTTTTTATTTATTTATTTATTTTTAATTAATTAATTAATTTTTTTAGCGCTTCCATTTTACTTTACAATACTCTATTGGTTTTGTTGTTTTTGCTGACTGTATAGCGCTTCTCCATCTTTGGCTACAAAGAATATAATCAATCTGATTTCGGTACTGATCATCTAGTGATGTCCATGTGTAGAGTCGTCTCTTATGTTGTTGGAAGAGGTTGTTTGCTCTGACCAGTGTGTTCTTTTGGGAAAGTTCTGATAGCCTCTGCCCTGCTTCATTCTGTACTCCAAGGCCAAACTTGGCTGTTACTCCAGGTATTTCTTGACTTCCTGCTTTTGCATTCCAGTCCACTATGATGAAAAAGAGATTTTTTTTTTTTTTTTGATGTTCTAGAAGATCTTGTAGGTCATCATAGAATGGTTTAGCTTCAGCTTCTTTGGGATTAATAGCTGGGGCATAGACTTGGATTACTCTGATGTTGAATGGTTTGCCTTGGAAATGAACAGGAATCATTATGTTGTTTTTTAGATTGTACCCAAGTACTGCATTTTGGACTCTTTTGTTTATTATGAAGTCTACTCTGCTTCTTCTAAGGAATTCTTGCCCACAGTAGCAGATACAATGGTCATCTGAATTAAATCCACCCATTCCAGTCCATTTGAGTTCACTGATTCCTAAAATTTCAGTGTTCACTCTTGCCATCTCCTGTTTGACTACTTCTAATTTACCTTAGATTCATGGACCTAACATTCCAGGTTCCTATGCAGTATTGTTCTTTACAGCATCAGACTTTATTTCCATCACCAGTCACATCCATAACTGGGTGTTGTTTTTGCTTTGGCTCTGTCTCTTTTTTTTCTGGAGCTATTTCTCCACTCTTCAGTAGCATATTGGGCACTTACCAACCTGGTGCATTCATCTTTCAGTGTCATATCTTGTTCATGGGGTTCTCGAGGCAAGAATACTGAAGTGGTTTGCCATTGCCTTCTCCAGTGGACCACATTTAGTCAGAACTCTCCACCATGACCCATCTGTCTTGGGTGGCCCTACATGATAAAGCTCATAGTTTCATTGAGTTAGA
Source organism: Oreotragus oreotragus (assembly GCA_006410675.1). Taxonomy (NCBI): domain Eukaryota; kingdom Metazoa; phylum Chordata; class Mammalia; order Artiodactyla; family Bovidae; genus Oreotragus; species Oreotragus oreotragus. The sequence continues at coordinate 48,019 of SJYX01017601.1, read as the reverse complement.
CAAGGCTGTGGGCCATGTGATTATTTTGGTTAGTTTTCTGGGATTTTGAGTTGTTAGTAACATGTATAACTGTTAATGTTAGTAACAAGTATATGTCATAATATTTATCAGTTCAGTTCAGTTCAGTCGCTCAGTCGTGTCCGACTCTTTGCCACCCCATGAATCGCAGCATGCCAGGCCTCCCTGTCCATCACTATCCCCTGGAGTTCACTCTGACTCACGTCCATCAAGTCGGTGATGCCATCCAGCCATCTCATCCTCTGTCATCCCCATCTCCTCC
>SJYX01017601.1:11973-45956 GCA_006410675.1 Oreotragus oreotragus | reverse complement strand
CTCAGTCGTGTCCGACTCTTTGCCACCCCATGAATCGCAGCATGCCAGGCCTCCCTGTCCATCACTATCCCCTGGAGTTCACTCTGACTCACGTCCATCAAGTCGGTGATGCCATCCAGCCATCTCATCCTCTGTCATCCCCATCTCCTCCTGCCCCCAATCCCTTCCAGCATCAGAGTCTTTTCCAGTGAGTCAACTCTTCGCATGAGGTGGCCAAAGTACTGGAGTTTCAGCTTTAGCATCATTCCTTCCAAAGAAACCCCAGGATTGATCTCCTTCAGAATAGACTGTTGGATCTCCTTGTAGTCCAAGAGACTCTCAAGAGTCTTCTCCAACACCACAGTTCAAAAGCATCAATTCTTCGGCACTCAGCCTTCTTCACAGTCCAACTCTCACATCCATACATGACCACAGGAAAAACCATAGCCTTGACTAGACGGACCTTAGTCAGCAAAGTAATGTCTCTGCTTTTGAATATACTATCTAGGTTGGTGATAACTTTTCTTCCAAGGAGTAAGCGTCTTTTAATTTCATGGCTGCAGTCACCATCTGCAGTGATTTTGGAGCCCCCCAAAATAAAGTCTGACATTGTTTCCCACCTATTTCCCATGTATAATATTTTAATATTAGTAAAATGTCTAAGCTTATGATTTTCAAATTCTTCTTTCTGGTACTGAATTTTTTTTGACTTCTGATTTAAATCCAGATGCAGCATCTTCATTTGGTTGTCCAGTAGTTGTGTCAAACTTAAGTTTGCCAGTATTGACCCTTTGATTTCTCTCATGTAATATGCTTCATCCTTAGTCATCCTCTTCTCAATAGATAACATGAACTTTTATCCAGTTATTTTGCCCAAAATAATTTAGAGTCATTCTTGACTCATCCCACTCTTTATAGTCCATATCCAGTCCATTTATAAATATATATGCCATGTCTTTGAAACATACCTATTAACATACCCTGTGCACAGCATTATTAGCTTTCACCTGGACAACTACAGTTGTCTCCTGACTGATGTCCTCTCGTAGTCAGGACCTATACAGTCTGGATTCTATAACAGGCTCTTGTAGACCCATTGGAGCTGCATTTATCACTTATATAAATTCTTCTGAATGACATCCATCCATCTGTCTCAGGAGCCTTGTTTATCCTGATGTTTTCACTTTCTTCAGCAACTTTTATTTGCCATATACTTGAGTATCTAAGCTTATCCATTCTGCAAAACAGTCTGAATCCTGTCTATTCCAAAAAAGTTTTCCTGGTTCTCAAGTCAAAAGCATTATGTCTCTTGGAAATCTTACAATGCATTTTTTTATGTAATTTATTTCCATTTTTTAAAACTACCTAGTAATATTTTTTAGAAAAGTAAAACAAGTTTATAGTAAAAAATCAATTCAGAGAGATATGTTTAAAATAAAATATCTCTTTATCTCCACCCTTGATTACAAAAAGTAATTAGCTGCTGTTAACAATTTCTCATATTGAAAATATTTTCCCAGATTTATCATATGCCTTTTGACTTAGCTGCTTATAATATTTACTTTACTGAATAATTAAAGACATATTAACTTGGCCAGTCATTCCCTTCTATCTATGTTAGAATGTGATATCCATAAATGTTCACAGTATCTGATGCATTAGAGGTACACAGTTACACTGTAAAATGGGAGAAAACAAATTGAGTAATAGAAGCTTTTAAGCTTCTATCCTTGCTGAGCAGTGTTTCATGATAATGCAATTACATGCTATGGTACCCAGTCAAAATTTAAGCATGAATTTCAATAAATTTATTTATATGCCCCAAATAACACCCTACATCATACCACTATGTTACTCAGCTGATTTATAACAACCTTATCCAACTTCTTTTTTAAGAAACCATTTAATTTTAAAAATGTATAGAGTTTTTGTCCTTGACCTTCTTTACAGATATTACTGAAAAATCAAGCTAAAAACTCTCTGAAATCTCATAAATTACCCTACTCTTATAGCTTACATCATCCTGCCTCTTCTTTGACAGCTGAATTAATTTTTAAAAAGTCCCATGAAGTCATCCTCAGCCATTCATTATCCCAGGCTTGTAGCTAAGCCCTATATCGGCATTTGCCAACCTGTCCTTCGAGTCGTCTCCGACTGATGAATTGGCCTTGAGTGATTGTGGGCTGTATCCCTGTCCCTTCACTGACTCCCTTTTCTCTTCTAGGCCATTATTCCCTCTTCTAGGAATTTTACTGGAAGCTACGATAAGCAGAGACAAAGACATGCTTCGTGATTACCTCCACCACCTGAAGCCAAATACTCCTTCTGCACATAGCTCCAACTTGATTGAGTTACTTAATATTTCACTCTACTTCACACCTAGTTCTCTGCCTGCAGTTCCCTTCCTCTCCATTTCCACTTGCTGACTTTTTCCCCAGGTGCCATTCATTTATATAAATTCTCTTTATTTCTACAATTTTTAATGACAAAGGAAAATAATTTTTATCACTCTGTACCTCTTTATACATCTGGCAGCTATAGCTCTGGGCAGTGCTTTCTGTCTATAGTTATGGAGTGTGGCTGTTTACATGGGGGTTGGAGCTCCTTAAAGATGGAAATAGGCATATCCAACTATCTATTCACCAGGTGTAGCTCAAAAATAATAGTTCAGTCTATGTGACAATAATGACTTGACTGAACGTAAGTGGTACACATTGATTCTTTCCAATTCCACTAATAGGACCCAGCCATATGACCCAAGTAAATGACAGTGGAGGCTGGAAAATGTAGTCTTCTCCTGTAGGAGGACTGGGAAGGAATAGTAATGAATGCGCATCTTAGAAAGCCTCTGTCACACTCTCCACATTCAAATCTATCCCATCCGGTAAAGATAGTTACATAGAGCAATACTGTACTCAGGAACACATACTTGGCAGACATTGCATGGCAATACATTGTTCTTTATTTAATCCTAGCTATGAAAAAGATTTGAAAGCTGATTACAGAAGAGCAATGTCTTTGTACCGCATCGACATTTTCATAGAAATTACTGAGTAAGGAAATAAGACAGCAACTGGACTATGCCTCTATGGAAGGAGCCAAAGCCATCTCCCTTTAAAGATTCATAGTATTTTAAATAAATGGAACATCTGACCATTTACATTTCTCTCTATGGATAGATGGACGTCAGTCTGAGTGAACTCCGGGAGATGGTAATGGACAGGGAGGCCTGGCATGCTGCAATTCATGGGGTGGCAAAGAGTCGAACACGACTGAGCGACTGAACTGAACTGAACTATGGATAGATGGGGGGCAAGCTGTAACAATTAGGAAACATGATCAACTTGGATTTTATTATTTTGGGAATGTTTCATCCAATAGCTCATTTCACAATTATTAGTAATTTTTTTCATATATTACCACCTTACTTATCTGTCATTCCTCATATAAATCACAAGGCACTTCCTGCATCCTCACATTTACAAGTTAATAAACAAAGGAATTCATCAGTTCTGGCAAGCCCAGTAGAAATGTTCATCAGAAACTAACACAGCGTTGCAAAGCAGTTATACTCAAAAAAAGGGGAGGAGCTGGCCTCTGGATCTTTCTTCTTGAATCCATTCTGTCACAGTCTTCTAAATCTCAGTTAGTGGAAATTCTGTCCTTTCACTTCAGTTCAGTTCAGTTCAGTCACTCAGTCATGTCCGACTCTTCGTGACCCCATGGACTGCAGCATGCCAGGCCTCCCTGTCCATCACCAACTCCCAGAGTTTACTCAAACTCTTGTCCATTGAGTTGGTGATGCCATCCAACCGTCTCATCCTCTATTGTCCCCTTCTCCTCCTGCCTTCAGTCTTTCCCAGCATCAGGGTCTTTTCAAATGAGTCAGTTCTTTGCATCAGGTGAAAGGCATCCTTTCACTTAGTCAGGCTCATATTCTTGCAGTTATCTCTGAGAACCCTTCTTCAAATCCCACCTACAGTGCCTTAGGAAATGCTGTTGTTGGTCCTTTCAAGATTCATCTAGTGTCTGACTACGTCTTTCCACCTCCAGTGCCACCCTCATTAGCTCTCACCCAGGCTACTGCAGCTGCCTGCTGATTGGTCTCTCACAGTGGACACTCGACCCTACCGTCATTTCTCAACACAACAGCCAGAGTTATCTTTCCAAAACATGCCTCACTTTCAGTGCCCTCCTCAAAGTATAAACCAGAAGTCCACACTCTGATTCCCCTCCATGCATACCTAATCTACTCCTTTTGACTTCTTGGATCTTATCCATTCTTCCCTTCCTTCCTTCCTTTTATCTGTTCTTTCATTCTTGCCTATACTTCTTCCTCTTTAAGTCTCATGGAAATGTCCCTCTCTATTTTGTCAAATTGTGATCTATTCTTCATCATTCTGTACCTTCATTCTCTGTTTTATTTTTCCTCGAGAGCAATTACCTCCTAATACACAACACTTTTATTATTTATTTGATTAATTCTGCCTTTCCTCACTAGAATAAAAATTCCGTGCAAACAGGGACTGCTGAATTCCAAATACTTAGTACATGACTGACACATTGTAGGAGCTCAGTAAACATTGGTTTAATACAGTCAGTGAAATGGCAGAGAAAAAATAAAATGTCCACAGGACTGAGTTTCCAATTAAATTAGTTTTTACTTTGCAAATTATAAAGTACTGTTTACACATATGGCTTCCTAGGTAGCTCAAACAGTAGAGAATATACCCACAATGTGGGAGACCTGGATTTGATCCCTGAAGATCCCCTGGAGCAGGGCATGGAAACCCATTCCAATATTCTTTCCTGGGGAACTCCCATGGACAGAGAAGACTGGTGGGATACAGTCCAGGGGATCGCAAAGAGTCGAACATGACTGAGCTACTAACACACGCACAAGATTTACAGATATAATTATCAATGCTAATAATAAAACCCAAACATTATAGAGTTTACTTAAACAAGGTGCTGTGAAAAGCTTACTTAAACAGATTATGAAGTGTAACCTTAAGAAAAAACATTATATATTGGATTATATTAAAATCAAGAGTATCTGTTAAAGACCACAATTAAGTGAATAAAATGACCTCTAAATTGAGGAGGAATATATTGCAGTAGACATCTGCATCTGCATGCTCAGTTATGTCCGACTGTTTGCGACCCCATGGACTGTAGCCCACCAGGCTCCTCTGTCCATGGGCTTTCCCACTGTAACATGACTGAGCTACTAACACACGCACAAGATTTACAGATATAATTATCAATGCTAATAATAAAACCCAAACATTATAGAGTTTACTTAAACAAGGTGCTGTGAAAAGCTTACTTAAACAGATTATGAAGTGTAACCTTAAGAAAAAACATTATATATTGGATTATATTAAAATCAAGAGTATCTGTTAAAGACCACAATTAAGTGAATAAAATGACCTCTAAATTGAGGAGGAATATATTGCAGTAGACATCTGCATCTGCATGCTCAGTTATGTCCGACTGTTTGCGACCCCATGGACTGTAGCCCACCAGGCTCCTCTGTCCATGGGCTTTCCCAAGCAAGAATACTGCAGTGGGTTGCCATTTCCTGCACCAGGGGATCTTCCTGACCCAGGGATCGAACCAGAGTCTTCACACAGAAAACTCATATCCAGAATATATAGATTCCTACAAATCAGTGAGACACAATTCAATATGAAAGATTGATAAAGTAGCTGAATATATGTTTAATAAAAGAGGATATTCAAATAACCAATAAATATGTCAAAAGTTATACAGTTTTTTAATCATCAGGAGAAATGGGAATTAATTTCACATGAGATATGATATACACCAAGAATTATAGAAAAGGTTATAAGGCAGAAAATACTAAATATTGGTGATGAAATGGAGTAATTATCTACCAGACACTGCTTTGTTATTATTATTCAGTCACTAAGTTGACTAAATAATAATATTGTGACTCTTGGTGACCCCATGGACTGCAGCACGCCAGGCTTCCCTGTCCTTCACCATCTCCCAGAGTTTGCTCAAACTCTCTTTTTCCCCAGGTGCCATTCATTTATATAAATTCTCTTTATTTCTACAATTTTTAATGACAAAGGAAAATAATTTTTATCACTCTGTACCTCTTTATACATCTGGCAGCTATAGCTCTGGGCAGTGCTTTCTGTCTATAGTTATGGAGTGTGGCTGTTTACATGGGGGTTGGAGCTCCTTAAAGATGGAAATAGGCATATCCAACTATCTATTCACCAGGTGTAGCTCAAAAATAATAGTTCAGTCTATGTGACAATAATGACTTGACTGAACGTAAGTGGTACACATTGATTCTTTCCAATTCCACTAATAGGACCCAGCCATATGACCCAAGTAAATGACAGTGGAGGCTGGAAAATGTAGTCTTCTCCTGTAGGAGGACTGGGAAGGAATAGTAATGAATGCGCATCTTAGAAAGCCTCTGTCACACTCTCCACATTCAAATCTATCCCATCCGGTAAAGATAGTTACATAGAGCAATACTGTACTCAGGAACACATACTTGGCAGACATTGCATGGCAATACATTGTTCTTTATTTAATCCTAGCTATGAAAAAGATTTGAAAGCTGATTACAGAAGAGCAATGTCTTTGTACCGCATCGACATTTTCATAGAAATTACTGAGTAAGGAAATAAGACAGCAACTGGACTATGCCTCTATGGAAGGAGCCAAAGCCANGCATGGCAATACATTGTTCTTTATTTAATCCTAGCTATGAAAAAGATTTGAAAGCTGATTACAGAAGAGCAATGTCTTTGTACCGCATCGACATTTTCATAGAAATTACTGAGTAAGGAAATAAGACAGCAACTGGACTATGCCTCTATGGAAGGAGCCAAAGCCATCTCCCTTTAAAGATTCATAGTATTTTAAATAAATGGAACATCTGACCATTTACATTTCTCTCTATGGATAGATGGACGTCAGTCTGAGTGAACTCCGGGAGATGGTAATGGACAGGGAGGCCTGGCATGCTGCAATTCATGGGGTGGCAAAGAGTCGAACACGACTGAGCGACTGAACTGAACTGAACTATGGATAGATGGGGGGCAAGCTGTAACAATTAGGAAACATGATCAACTTGGATTTTATTATTTTGGGAATGTTTCATCCAATAGCTCATTTCACAATTATTAGTAATTTTTTTCATATATTACCACCTTACTTATCTGTCATTCCTCATATAAATCACAAGGCACTTCCTGCATCCTCACATTTACAAGTTAATAAACAAAGGAATTCATCAGTTCTGGCAAGCCCAGTAGAAATGTTCATCAGAAACTAACACAGCGTTGCAAAGCAGTTATACTCAAAAAAAGGGGAGGAGCTGGCCTCTGGATCTTTCTTCTTGAATCCATTCTGTCACAGTCTTCTAAATCTCAGTTAGTGGAAATTCTGTCCTTTCACTTCAGTTCAGTTCAGTTCAGTCACTCAGTCATGTCCGACTCTTCGTGACCCCATGGACTGCAGCACACCAGGCATCCCTGTCCATCACCAACTCCCGGAGTTTACTCAAACTCTTGTCCATTGAGTTGGTGATGCCATCCAACCGTCTCATCCTCTATTGTCCCCTTCTCCTCCTGCCTTCAGTCTTTCCCAGCATCAGGGTCTTTTCAAATGAGTCAGTTCTTTGCATCAGGTGAAAGGCATCCTTTCACTTAGTCAGGCTCATATTCTTGCAGTTATCTCTGAGAACCCTTCTTCAAATCCCACCTACAGTGCCTTAGGAAATGCTGTTGTTGGTCCTTTCAAGATTCATCTAGTGTCTGACTACGTCTTTCCACCTCCAGTGCCACCCTCATTAGCTCTCACCCAGGCTACTGCAGCTGCCTGCTGATTGGTCTCTCACAGTGGACACTCGACCCTACNCCCTTCTTCAAATCCCGCCTACAGTGCCTTAGGAAATGCTATTGTTGGTCCTTTCAAGATTCATCTAGTGTCTGACTACGTCTTTCCACCTCCAATGCCACCCTCATCAGCTCTCACCCAGGCTACTGCAGCTGCCTGCTGATTGGTCTCTCACAGTGGACACTCAACCCTACCGTCATTTCTCAACACAACAGCCAGAGTTATCTTTCCAAAACATGCCTCACTTTCAGTGCCCTCCTCAAAGTATAAACCAGAAGTCCACACCTGATTCCCCTCCAAGCATACCTAATCTACTCCTTTTGACTTCTTGGATCTTATCCATTCTTCCCTTCCTTCCTTCCTTTTATCTGTTCTTTCATTCTTGCCTATACTTCTTCCTCTTTAAGTCTCATGGAAATGTCCCTCTCTATTTTGTCAAATTGTGATCTATTCTTCATCATTCTGTACCTTCATTCTCTGTTTTATTTTTCCTCGAGAGCAATTACTTCCTAATACACAACACTTTTCTTATTTATTTGATTAATTCTGCCTTTCCTCACTAGAATAAAAATTCCATGCAAACAGGGACTGCTGTATTCCAAGTACTTAGTACATGACTGACACATTGTAGGAGCTCAGTAAATATTGGTTTAATATAGTCAGTGAAATGACAGAGAAAAAATAAAATGTACACAGGACTGAGTTTCCAATTAAGTTGGTTTTTACTTTGCAAATTATAAAGTGCTGTTTACACATATGGCTTCCTGGGTAGCTCAAACAGTAGAGAATCTACCCACAATGTGGGAGACCTGGATTTGATCCCTGAAGATCCCCTGGAGCAGGGCATGGAAACCCAATCCAATATTCTTTCCTGGGGAACTCCCATGGACAGAGAAGACTGGTGGAATACAGTCCATGGGATCGCAAAGAGTCAAACATGACTGAGCTACTAACACACGCACAAGATTTACAGATATAATTATCAATGCTAATAATAAAACCCAAACATTATAGAGTTTACTTAAACAAGGTGCTGTGAAAAGCTTACTTAAACAGATTATGAAGTGTAACCTTAAGAAAAAACATTATATATTGGATTATATTAAAATCAAGAGTATCTGTTAAAGACCACAATTAAGTGAATAAAATGACCTCTAAATTGAGGAGGAATATATTGCAGTAGACATCTGCATCTGCATGCTCAGTTATGTCCGACTGTTTGCGACCCCATGGACTGTAGCCCACCAGGCTCCTCTGTCCATGGGCTTTCCCAAGCAAGAATACTGCAGTGGGTTGCCATTTCCTGCACCAGGGGATCTTCCTGACCCAGGGATCGAACCAGAGTCTTCACACAGAAAACTCATATCCAGAATATATAGATTCCTACAAATCAGTGAGACACAATTCAATATGAAAGATTGATAAAGTAGCTGAATATATGTTTAATAAAAGAGGATATTCAAATAACCAATAAATATGTCAAAAGTTATACAGTTTTTTAATCATCAGGAGAAATGGGAATTAATTTCACATGAGATATGATATACACCAAGAATTATAGAAAAGGTTATAAGGCAGAAAATACTAAATATTGGTGATGAAATGGAGTAATTATCTACCAGACACTGCTTTGTTATTATTATTCAGTCACTAAGTTGACTAAATAATAATATTGTGACTCTTGGTGACCCCATGGACTGCAGCACGCCAGGCTTCCCTGTCCTTCACCATCTCCCAGAGTTTGCTCAAACTCATGTCCATTGAGTCAGTGATGCCATCCAACCATCTCATCCTCTGTTGCCACCTTTTCCTCTTGTCGTCAATCTTTCCCAGCATCTGGATCTTTTCCAGTGAATTGGCTCTTCACATCAGGTGGCCAAAGTTTTGGAGACACTGGCCAAATTATTTGACTAGACACTGCTGGTGGAAGTTAAAACCGGTACAACTGCTTTGGAAAATTGTTTAGCAGCAGCTATTAAAGCTGGACATATGCCTGCTTTTTGTGACAGCAGTTACACAGCTAAGAATATACCCGATAAGAATGCTTATATAAGTGATATCATATGATATTTATCTTTCTATGTCTGACCTATTTCACTCAGTATGACAGTCTCAAGGTCCATCCATGTTGCTATATATGGCATTATTTAGTTCTTTTTTATGGCTGAATAATATTCATATATATATATATATATGTATATGCCACAACTTCTTTATCCAAACCTTTGTCAATGGACATTTAGATTGCTTCCATGTGCTGACTGTATGTGGAATCTAAAAAAGTGGTAAAAATGAACTTATTTACAAAACAGAAATAGAGCCACAGGTATATAAAACAAACATATGGTTACCAGGGGGAAGCAGGAGTGGGGGATAAGTTGGGAGACTGGGGCTGACATATACACTACTAGATATAAAACTGATAAATAATGAGTACTTATTGTAGAGCACAGGGAACTCTACTCAGCACTCTGTGATGACCTAAATGGGAATAGAATCTAAAAAATCACGGGTATATATATAACTGATATACTTTCTCACACAGCAAAAACTAACACAACCTTATACATAAGCTATACTCTAATTAATTTTTTAAAAAATAATTCTTATATATGTTTACCCCAAAACAGCAGTATTTACTGTGTCCTGACATTGGACACTATCCACATGGCCAAAATATTAGGATAGATAAATAAATTGGGGTATATTCATACAATAGATGCTTTGGGAATGAACAACCCAGCATTGTATACATTTTGTATCTATCTCATAAACAAGTTTGTGCAGAAAACCAGACACAAAGGGATCCATGATGAATGATTCTACTGATGTTCAGAAACAGACCAGACTAACCTGGGCTACTTGACTCTTAAGGCAGAGGCTGACTTTGGTGGTGGAGGTAAGGAGCAGGAGGGTAGCTTCTGAAATTCTTGACTACTTCTGTTTCTTGATCCAGATATGTTCAGTTTATAAACATGTGAAACATGTGCTGTTTTGTATGTATATCATACTTCAAAGTTAAACCAGAAAGAAGCAAAAGTGAAAAAGATCCTCTTTGCCCACTTTATTCTATTACCTTTTGAAATAACAATTGCCATATCCCTTTTATAGAAGTGCAGAGACATGGAAATCTAGTCTCAAATGCATAATGCATCTTATTAGGATGGCACATTCAGAAAGCAGGATTGTAAGTGGGCACTTTTCAAGAATGAAAATTCAAGTCTAAGATAATGTATATGACCATGTTCAATGTAAGATCATTGTGATGATGGTGATATATCATCATAAGGCAATGGATAAATAGAGATGGGTATCATAATGCAAAGGATAAATCATACTGGGATATTTACTTACTTCTTGACAAATTCAGTTTTCAGCTGGTCCAGCATTGTTCTTTCATTCTATTAGGGGTAACTGATATGCTGCATAATATTTTTCTAACCCACAGTTGCTTCTGATGCTGGTTTGGGGACCATAGGGAAGGAGTGTTGACAGGCACACCTTGGATGCAGCCTGGATCCCAAGCAGGAATATTTGGAGATTGTTTTCTCTGTTTTGGGAACAAACACAAAGCAATGCTTGTAAATTAAGCCTAGATTTATGTGTGGCTTGTGTGACCATCAGAGGTGAGTTGCTTAAGGCTGGCACCTTTTGCCCTCCTGAGAGGAGAGCTGGAGGCCACAAGGGCTGGGGTACCTGTAGTCCTTGGGCTACTGGGCAGCATGGCTGGGGAAAAGCTGCAGAGGAAAAGGCAGGGATTAGGAGGGCATGAGAGGCTGGTTCCATTAAGCTGAGGAGCCAAAGTGCCCGTTGTCCTTTAGCCAGCACCAACAAGGGAAATGACCCCGACCCTTTGCAAAACACCTCGCAGCTTGCAGTGGACGCTTAACCAGTGGCCGCCCTGGCCTGGGCTGCAGATTTCAATCTGCACTAAAGTTTTATCTCTCCCTCTCTCTCTGTGCCAGTTTTCCCAATGTTTCTCGACATCACATTAACTCCCCTCCCAGTACAATAATCGACTCCAATCTGCTATTATCACGGAAATAGAAGAGGTAAAGTGCCTGTAATAGGATCCAAATCAAATCACTTTCACTTCAGCCAGCTTTTGCTGTGAAGCCAAGGATTCCCCAGAGAGATTCAATACAGAGAAACACCTGCAGACACAGGCTGAGGCCCGGAGAGTAGATGGAACACGACAGGCCTCGCTGGCCTGTAGCATCTCCTTAGTTACAAGACTCTCACCTCGGGAGTAATGACCTGCGGCAGGCTCCGATAAAGCGGGACGTCCAGAGCAGAGCCAGGATCTGACTCCCACTTCATCCGACCTGTCCTGAAGGAACATGTTAGTTTGCAATTCACAGCACTGGGGCTCTGGTTACATGCCCTTTCCTGAAGTGTTGGCTTTCATGGGTGCTGCTTTGCCGTGAATGACTATTTGTTCTTTGAGCAGTCTACCCTCAAGGAAAGAATTGCATGTACGTATTTGCTCCCAAGAAGTAAGAAAGGTCAGAGCCAATTGAATTGAACGTAATTCAGACCTGGCCAGTGCAGGGAGATAGGGAAAGCCCAGGAACTCTTCCCTTCAGTCATTTCTGCACTAACGTGGCACACTTTGACTCTCATGATGCACTCCCAGATGGTTGTAAGTTAAGGCCCTTTAGAGCGAAATCTTTTCTGTATATTAGTCCATCAGTTCACATCTATTTTGTTGACTTTTTCCCATGCCTGTTCCTGGTTATACAGCAATGCTGTATAAAATATATATATATATATATTTGTGATCTTACCCTGACTTCTCATTTGGGCTCAGACTCTGACGCAGACACAGACTTGGCAGGAAGATCTTATAGTGTATGCCGACTTATATGCCAGATTATGAAGATTTCTGTTGCACAGACTAATTGATAGTTTCAGTGAGTTATCAGATAAGCAAAAAGAATAATTATAATCTTCATTTCACAGACCTACCTAAAAAATGACAGCAGATATTTCCAGAGCAAACAGTTGAGTGGAAACATCCTTAACAGGAGTCTCCTCCAGTATTCACTTCTAGTTTTGCCTTTGAATGGCATCTGAAAAGCAGGAAAAAATGAGTTCAGTAATAATTTAAAAAAATCAAAATTAAAGATGCTATGCTTGCATTAAAGTTTTACCCCTTTCTAGTCATGTGACTTTGACAAATATCTTAATCTTTTTGAACCTTGAGTTCCTCATCAATGGAATCTATCCTCCCACACAGTCATGAATGTTACGTAAGGCCAGGATTTAGAAGTGGTTTGTTATTTCTAAATCAAATACTGATATACGGTAGTACAAATTTCATGAAGGTTTTTGTAATCAAGGTTTTAAAAGGTAAAACAATGAATATTTCTTCTGAAAATAAATTTAAAAGGATCAAGAAGTATCTGTGATGATTTGGAATATGGGAACCTTCTCAGGAGTGGTTCTGTGCTCAGACAGCTTGATCATGGCCAGCATATAGTCTTATCAGACCAGATCTCTGTCCTCAGGGCAACTGAGATTGTGAGAACAGGGATAGGCAACTTGCAGGAACTCAGGGGCCAAGTGAACTTAAAAGTTGTGGCTTCCGAAAGGTCATTCCAGGCTTCTTGTGAGAAGAAAGGAAGAGGCATTCTCAGTGGACCACTGAAGGGATTCTCTAGGGATGAATCCATTAGTAGGATTTATGTCTGGGTTTCTGCATGATCTCAGAAGCCCTAAATTATACGCTGGATCTAAGGAAAGATGGTTTCATGGGGAACATTGGTATGAGAGAATAGTCAATTGCTGTTAACACTGACAAGTGTGTTTCCTTTAAAGCCCTTGTTATAGTTTGCTTTTAGCTGCGGCAGCACCCCCATCTGAGGCTTTCAGAAGACAGGAGGGTGTAGTGTGAGTGTGGCAGGGTCAAAACTAAGTTGAGACAGGGTGTTATCTCCTCCTCTTATACAATGGCTACCTGAAGCCAAGATAGGTCAGATTTTATGCAATTCATTCATTTAATGAAAATATGTATCAAATATATAGATAGTGATTTAACATGTATAGCTTTGGGGAGGTTTTTTTTCCTTTTGTAGATACAAGGGTACATTAAAAAAAAATCACACCATCCAGGTGGAGGTTTGAAAAGAATGAATGTTTTTATTCTGTTTGCTCAACAAATGTCTGTTGCATGCCCACAGTACCTGCAGCACATGGATCGTGAGACATTCTTCATGTTTCCGTGGTGTGTGTGTCCCGCATTGGGGAAACAGGAGGGCAGTTAGGCTTTCAATGCAAGAAGGTCTGCTCGTGGAGAGCACTTGAGGAACAAGGGCCAAGAACTTGTGTCACGCGTGCTGGGAACTTGCTGGGGAATGCTCCTGAAGAGGCGATGCTTGAGTGCACTCAGGGAGGCAGAGGAGGAGGTTGTCAGATGGGGAGAGCACAGGGAGGAGGCAGTCCCAGGAATAAAAAAAAACATTAGGTGGAACGTTATGGAGGTACGATGGAGGCATATAACAAATATCGTTTTTCTGGGTGCACTGGTGAGTTCACCAGAAATTTCTGCACCAGTGAAAACACACACTTTCTTTCACAAGAACTGACTTACACTTCTGACAGAAGAATGCAAACCCCTTAGCGGCCTATGACCTTAAAATGGTTAGCGTGCACAGGGAACGATCACCAGGAGCAACCGTCCCAGGTGGACTGTCCTGGGATCCCTGACATACCTCCTTGCATGTGTGCTAAGTCACTTCAGTCATGGTCAACTCTTTGCAACCCCATGGACTGCAGCCCGCCAGGCTCCTCTGTCCATGGGATTCTCCAGGCAAGAATCCCGGAGTGGGTTGCCATGCCCTCCTTCAGGGGATCTTCCTCACTCAAGGATTGAATCCCCCCGTCTCCTGCGCCTCCTGCATTGCAGGCAGATTCTGTACCACTGAACCACTGGGGAAGCAACATACCTCCTTACCTGCCCTCTTCTTAATGGTCTCCTTCAGTCTGAGCACCTAATATGTCTAAGGCACTGATACCTGCATTTTTAAAGTAAGAAGCCAAGGCTCAATGACAGAGAACTGAATGATTGCATAGAAAATGTGGTGCAGTCAGTCAAAGCCATAGTGATTCCACAGCCAGGTCCTCACCCCTTCCTTCACTTCCTTGCCTGAATAATTGCATGGAACCTTACCCACATACCTCCCATTGCCTTGTCTCACTGCTTAGAGACATTGCCAGATCAGGTCTTCATGATGGGGATGGTGAGCATGGGGGAGAAAACTGAAGCGACTTTCTCAAAATCCACCAGTTGCTATTGTTTTTTCAAACCTTTTCTTCCCACCAGCACCTCAAAGAGGTCCAACAGCATTATAAGGAAAGTCTGCCCTTACTTTGGGAAACTCTGTCCATGATCTTCTCATGCTGGGGACTCCAGTGCATGGTACACTATTTAAAACTCTGGGAAATTCTTTGCTATAGCAAAGAAATCTGATGAATTATGTGTTCATCAGACTCCTTTGATGTCACTTTTCCTACATCCTTGTCAACATCCTGGGGAAAGAGTGTCTGAGGAACACAGTTTGGGACACACAATCTCTTCCTGGCATTGCTACTTCTTTTGAGCATCCCATCACCACTGCACCTTTTTTCCTTTGATGCAAGAGGCAGTGGGTTAGTCTGATACAGCTGCCATAACAAAATGCCATAGACTGGGTGACTTAAGTGACAGAAGTTTTATTTTCTCACATTTCTGAAGGCTGAAAGTCCAAAGCTACGGTGCCATCTCACATGGTTTATCCTGAGGCCCCCCTCTTTGGCTTGTGGATGGCACCTTTCTCTCTGTGTTCCCACATGGTCTTTCCTATGTGTGTGTGGTCCCTGTTATCTCTTCCTCTTGTCAGAGTGGCAGTCATATTGGATGGGTCTCACTTTTATGGTCTCAGTTAACCTTAATTGCATCTTTATTTTATTTTATTGGAATATGATTGCTTTACAGTATTGTGTTATTGTTTGTTGCACATAAAACGTGAATCAGCTTTACATACACATATATCCTCTCCCTTCTTGACTTCCTTCCCATTCACATCCCCATAGTGTGAGCTCTCTGTGCTATACAGTAGGTTCTCATTAGTTACCTCTTTTATACACAGTATAATGTATACAATGTCAGTCCCAATCTATCTCACCTCCCCACTTCCCCCCTTTGATATGTGTGCATTTGTTTTCTATGTCTATATCTCTATTTCCACTTTGCAAATAAGTTCATCCATACCATCGCTCTAGATTCTACATATATGCATTAATACATGATTTTTATTTTCAAAAAGATATATATACCCAAATGTTCATTGCAGCACTATTTACAATAGCTAGGACATAGAAGCAACCTAAATGCCCATCAACAGATGAATGGATAAAGATGTCACACACACACACACACAGACACACACACACACACACACACAATGGAATATTACTCAGCCATGAAAGGAATGAAACTGCACCATTTGCAGAGATGCAAATGGACCTAGAGACTGCAATACTGAGTGGTGAAATTTAATTATGGAGACATACTGGGCATTAGGGCATAACATATGGATTTTAGGAGACAAAATTCAATTCATAGAGAACCCTTTCTATGACAAAGTAGCCACGACAGTGAGATCAGTTTATTGTTGTGAAATACATAATGTTTATTTCAATTGCAATGGTTATTTAACTCTTGGAAGAACCATCACTGGCATGATATAAATTTAAAAGGGAGAGAAAATTAGGAGATGCCTGGAGATTCCCATGGACAGAAGAGCCTGGCAGGCTACAGTCCATGGGGTTGCAAGAGTTGGACGTGACTTGGCGACTAAAGAAACAAGAGAGTAGAAACACTTTTCCATTATATTTACTGTTATTATCAAAGAGCAGAACACTTTGGGACTTAGCGAATAAACTGGTTCTCTGGAGAAGGAACAGAGGAGTCAGCTGGGGGCATTCTACATCCTGGCTGCAACAGAGGGGCGAACCCCTCACCATAAGGTCTAGATGACATTTGCTCTGTGTTTGCTCTCAGTGCTAAGAAGCTGCAAGGTCCATCATCAACTTCTGTAGTTTTCCTAAGAAAAGAGTTCTTGATAGAATTATTTTCACTCCCATTTTGTTGTTTCATATTCCAGGTTATATATTTTTTGGTCTTGATGTCTGTGTTTTTTAAACTACTGTGTTTCTAAGCTAAGTTTAGGCTTTGAGTGTGCTGGTGACAATTACCCGGGAAACAGCTGAGTGACTTCTTGTTCTGGTAGAAAGATAGCAAGAGACTAGGGAATAAAGAAGACGAGGAAACTGGCCTCAAGGTAGTTAGAGGCAGAAGCTCTAGGGCCTTCTCCTCAAGAGGGAACATGAAGAATGGTCACCATTATTGAGACAGGTGATCAGATCCATTCTCAACTCTTGGGCTTCAAAACCATCATACATTCAACAGGCTTTTGTGATTTCCTTGGAGCCCCTCTGTTTGATTTGAAGCTAGTCTCTGACAATTGCCTTAGCATCACCTCAGCTGGAACCAATAATTAATTGAATAATTTTAAAACATAACTCAAATGTAAATAGAACAAGGTTTTTCATTTGTAAGGTGGAGGTAATAATGCTGTCTTCAGCAGCATTATATATGAGATATATTTTTCGTTTTGTCTTCATAGATTTTTAAGGACTTAACTAGATGTTATAATGCACAAACACTCAGAATAAACTTTTATTCTTTTTCTTCCTTCCTCTTTCCAGAATTTCTTTCTCTCTTTTGACCCATCTTCATTCTCCATGTACTTTCCCCAGTCTTTCTGCTATTTCTTTAAATGATTCTATCATATTTTATACGAACTCTTTAAAAATATATAATTTCCTATAACTGCACAAAATTTTATAGACTTTTAAATGCAAGACTTCTAGGGGAAACTCCCCGAGAGATCAAAGATAAGCTGAGGGGAAGGGCCACATATGAGGCTTTATTTTATTCTCCCCTCCCTCTTATTGCTTCCCTAGTGGCTCAGACAGTAAAGAATCTGTCTGCAATGCAGGAGACCAGGTTTGATCCCTGAGTCGGGAAGATCCCCTGGAGAAGGAAATGGCAACCCACTCCAGTATTCTTGCTTGTAGAATCCCATGGATGGAAGAGCCAGGTGGGCTACAGTCCATGGGGTAACAAAGAGGAGGACATGACTGAGCTGCTAACACTCCCTCTTAGGACAATTACGGATAGAGCTGAGCACAAAGTAGGCACTAAGAGCAACTTAAACTGAAAGAGGAAAGAAAGCAAGATTTAAAAATTCTGTAACGTGATAGGTGATACTGACAATTGCAGAATTTGATTTCAGAAAGAAGTCCTCTGACTTCTGTCATTTCTATTATGACGCATATTCTGTAGGAGGGTCCATTTATGTCTATCTCATATTCATATACATGCAGGCATCTTCCATTAGATATTCCTGGAGTAATCTGATATATTGATGATTATAAAAGAGCTACCATTTATTGAGCACTTATAAATGTCAGGGATTCTAAGTGCTTGACATGAATCATTTCAATCAGTGTTAAATATGTTAATGTGCTGTGCTGTATACACATGTCATATATTGCACACATACCCCTCTTTCTAATTTGACTTCCAAAGAAAAAAATGTATAGTCATGTTGAAGAGTAGAATTGTCCTGAGAATGCTTAATTCATTCTAATAAACATGCAAATATTTAATACTATCTGGGTACCTCTTTCTGTATTCATACTGTCTCCCACAGAAATGTTGGTATTACTTTTCATGATTTTGTAGGTCTAGAGAATAAAGCTATTGGATTTAAACTTGATCTTGGGTATTTCTTTTGAGACCCCTCCTTTCAGGCATGTCAGTTTAGCAATTCTCAGGGTCAGTTCACCAGTTTCATTTATGAGAAGCTTAAGGGTTGGACATGAGGAGAGGACACACTATCTTCAAAGCACCATATAAAATCGCAATTGTTATTTTCTTAAATTTTTATAATCCTTTGGCAAAATGCCAAATGTTTGACTTAAATACACTGCTAGCTAAGAAAAAGATTTTAGATTTTGTTCAATAATAGCTGAGTGGATCGCTTGAAATAAACCATCATGTATTCTAAAAAAATGAGTTGTGCCTATGCTCTATGATATTTCTGGGGAGATCGTTCCATATTGTGTATCATTTATGGATAAACAGAAACCTTTCCCACATTGCTATACCCACGGTAGCACTTGTATCAATAGAAAATGATAGTGGTGACTGAGTATTTTTGACTAATTAGGTTTCTTGGATAATAAGAGCTTTTTAATAAGGTACATATCATTTACAATATTGCTAATGAAATGTGAAAGCGATTCAGTACCCGGTAAGATAATGGCTAACTTGTTTTAATTGTTAACATTTTTTTCTTGCCTTCAATGACACAGTCATTATTTCCCAGTCACCACTTATCATGAAATCCAAGAGGATTAATGGTTTCACTTATACCGGCGAAAATGTTTAAGCTGTCCCGATTATCAGTGCAGTTGGAAAGAATAATGGTTATTTGTCATCGCGTTTAGCAGGAGAATGAATTGTCCCCCTTACAGTAGTGCCATTAACCCTTTGAGGAAGCGGTAATAGAGTTTTACAGCAGAGCTGCAGAA
This sequence comes from Oreotragus oreotragus, assembly GCA_006410675.1. NCBI lineage: Eukaryota > Metazoa > Chordata > Mammalia > Artiodactyla > Bovidae > Oreotragus > Oreotragus oreotragus. The sequence goes on along the minus strand of SJYX01017601.1, from coordinate 26,447 downwards.
TGCCAAGATGTAGGATTGGCTCTTCCATTGAATGAGGCTTATTCTCATCCATGACCCTCTGAAAGAACTGCATCCTCTCCTGGCAGAATCAGAAACAGTTTAGCTTGCTACACGATTTTGGATATCGGAAATTAAAACTAGATAGCAACTTATCTATTCTTGTGATGAATGAGCAAACTGATACATTTAAAAAATAAGGGAAATGTGAATTCTGGAAAAAGATAAAAAATGTTTGTAAATTACTTGCTCCTTACCTCTTCTGTTAAAGAAGTAGAGAAAAATGTGGAAACCCAAAGGTTTCTCATCCCAATCTTGATTATGTTTTAACATGAATACTAGATTTTTTTAGACCTTTTGTCTACTTCAAAAATTCTTAGCAATCTGACTTAACCATAAAAGATAATGATTATCCTTAACCATATGGTTATTCTTAACCATAAAAGATAAATGATTAAGGAAATTTTCTCAGTTTGGGGGGTTCATGTTTGGGAGTTCGTGTAAAAAATAAAATAAAATAAAATGAAATTAAAACTAGATAGCAACTTATCTATTCTTGTGATGAATGAGCAAACTGATACATTTAAAAAATAAGGGAAATGTGAATTCTGGAAAAAGATAAAAAATGTTTGTAAATTACTTGCTCCTTACCTCTTCTGTTAAAGAAGTAGAGAAAAATGTGGAAACCCAAAGGTTTCTCATCCCAATCTTGATTATGTTTTAACATGAATACTAGATTTTTTTAGACCTTTTGTCTACTTCAAAAATTCTTAGCAATCTGACTTAACCATAAAAGATAATGATTATCCTTAACCATATGGTTATTCTTAACCATAAAAGATAAATGATTAAGGAAATTTTCTCAGTTTTTAAAAACTAAAATGATGTTAGTTGAGGAGAAAGGCTGATAAATATCATGCCTTTGACCCACTGAAAATTTAAGCGTAAAAATATACATCTGCTGCCTTAAATTTAATATTATGGCTTCAGGGAATAGATTCAGTGAAGGCTCACACGGTAAAATAAAATCACTGTATTTAAAAAATGCAGGGCTATGTTAAGAAAATCAATATTTGCCTTCAGTGAAATTAACAGAACGTCTCCCTTTCTGGAAGATGGCACCGGCTGGAATGGAGTGAAACGCCTCTCCCATCAGGTCGCCTCACTGACTGAGCAGGGCAGGAAATGGCCTCGCTGCCTCTGTGGCCCCTCACTCACTCCCCCGTGGTTGTGGCATTAGGGCAGCTCGAATTCTCAGAAAGGAGTGCAGTCACGAAGCCCAGGCGCTTCTCAGGAGGGCACCCAGAGCAGACCAGGGGGAGGCGATGGGAGGCGAGAGGGCAGCGGCAACAAAATAAAGCATGTTTCAGGAGATAGAGCTTGGCCACCTTATCTTGTTACAGTGAAAACAGTATTCTGTCTCCTCTGGAGAAGTGGCCACAACTCAGCCTTGTCGGGCAGCATGAGGCTTACTCTGCCCAGCCCTGGATGGTGAGAAATCTGTTTCCTAAAACACAGAGCTGTGGAGAATTCTCTTGCTTTCCAAAGCCTCCCATTGTAACAGGAGACAGCGACGAGGAGACCATGGTTCCTTTCAGCAAGACCCATAGAGGCCAACCATTCCCTTTACGAAAGAGAACCCTAGCCCCAACACATGAATGAACCAAGTTTCAAAATGGAGAGCAGGGTGTTTCTGGAAGTAACATGCAGGAAGTTGAGATGTGAATAGGAATTATATTACTCAATATCGTAGGGGAAAAATACTGCCTCCTCAGACACCACCCATCCATGGAATGAAGATGGTCAGTATATGGAGGAAGCTTCTGGCATCATCACTTCATGTTGTGTGATCTATTGACAAGATAGTGTTTCTTCGAGATGGTAAACAAGACAATTTCTGCAGGAGGCCCATGAGATGGGCTGAAACTACACAGCCCAGCCGTTTTAGATATAAGAGGTCAGGGGAAACAGCTGCCAGTAGAAGAAAAGACATGGAAAAGAAAAGAGGAAACAAAACAGGGAAAGACAAGAAGGGAAAAAAAGAAAAGAATACCAGGACACATGGTGCCTGAACGGTCAGAATACAGTTATACAGACAGAGCTGCAGATGTGCCTGACAAAATTACAGAGGGGATTTAGTGAGCAGATTCAATTCAGAGTTTCTGACAACAATGCAATTGTGGTCTGCTTCGCAGATTCGAGTCTTTGTTTCTAGAACACTGGCTTTTTGAGTTCCCCTGACTTCATTTGGTGAAGAGCGATTCTGGTAGGAAATGAAGCTCAGGATGATGATGTCCCTGAAAGACAGCACCAGCCAACTCCCCCATGAGAACTTAATTCCTTCATCGTGAAGATCAGCACCTTCTCAGTTACGAAACAAAATAGTACCATAGCCTTTTTCAGCCAGACAGATGCTTGATTTTAAAATAGCACAGGATAAGATAAAGTTTAACTTGTATTTTTGTCTCTAAAATAAATGTACATGCATTAAGTGAGTCAGTAAAGCAAATAAAGATCCCAAACAGTCTTCTCTTTAAAATCCTGATGATAGATGGCATGGTTAAACAAGGAATCCCACAGAGGCCTTTGTCCCCAGGAAGGTGAATGGCAGTCTTAGAATCAGAATTATTTTAAAATTAGGATGTTTGAAAATTTTTTATTAATGCATGTATTCATGCTGTCGGTTCAGTGGTCTCTGACTCTTTGTGACCCTATGGACTGTAGCCCGCCAGGCTCCTCTGTTCATGGGATTCTCCAGACAAGAATATTGGAGTGGATTTCCATGCTCTGTTCTGGGGGGGTCTTCTGGACCCAGAAATCGAACCCAGGTGTCCTGCAACTTCTGCATTGCAGGCAGATTCTTTATCACCGAGCCACTGGAGAAGCCCTCTTTATGAGTACCTTCTTCAAATTCAGTCTCTTTTGTCCGATTACTGTAGAATTAGTGAGTATGCATGTCTTGGTACTAAGCATGAAGCAACTGGATTGATTTTTTCCCCAACTGTTTCACTTTGTCAACCTAATAGACTTTTAGTGTTGTTGTTGCTGCTTGGTCGCTCAATCATGTCCAGTTCTTTGCATCCCTGGTGGCTCCGTGATAAAGAATCCACCTGCCAATACAAGAAACGTGGGTTTGATCCCTGGATCACAGAGATCCCCTAGAGAAAGAAATGGCAACCCGCACCAGTCTCCTGGCCTGGCAAATCCCATGGAAAGAGGAGCACCTGATGGGCTAGAGACTTTTAGTGAAGAGGCACATAAGATAGTCTTTAAAATTCTAGATCAGAAAAGGAACAAAAAAATAAGATGTTTACTGAAGTCTAGAAAGGCAATTGACATTCATAAAGAAAATATGGTAATGGGAGGAAGGTTCTTTTATAGCAGTATAGAGGCCACAGTGGTAGCAAATTAATGAAAGTTGAATCTGAGGCATCCTGGTCTTGTGGTAGGAGAGTAGCAGCTTGACTCTACTGAATGGCTGCCTAACTCCAGTTTTATATTTCTCAATTATGACCACCTCTGCTATGCCAGCTGGAAGCCAATATTCTGATTTTCTTTCAATATTTATTATTCTGGAATCTGTACTCCCTCCCTCTCCTCCAAAGGGCACATTTTTAATGGACATATTTCTGAAAATATGTTAGGTCAATTTAGCTGAGAATGTGCCAGATATATGCAAAATTCTAATTCTTTTATAAAGTCTCCTAAAATGATTGTGTTTACATTTTCATCATCACTTATTTTTAAATCACAATTTACCTGGACAAAAAAGGTTTCCTGCTATTTAGTAGTTTAGCTTCACAAATTCCTATTGTGTCCTGTTCCCTTAACAACTAAATAAGACCATGATCCATAATTAGGCATCTTTAATGTGTTTGTATTTTGGAGCAGGGTGATCATTTCATGAAAAATAACACATGTTCTGGTTGGTGAAGCAATGCTAATGGAAAATCAGGTGAGTGAATTTCCCTCAAGTAATTGGCTTCCCTGGTAATAGAAACAGTGTACTGGGGCCCTCGGATGCCATCAAATGCCCTGGCTCAGATGCTATGGCGGGAAATGCCTAGATGCCTTGAAGGGCAACTGATACTCCCTGTGTCACATAACCCATTGATCGTAGTCAAAACTATCCTAAAAAAAGTATTTCGACTGACTTCGAAAAATCACCAGGATCATACATCAAGAAAGTAAAAACCTAAAGGATATATATTTATGGACAAAAGCGTGAGTGTTTGGAAAGTAAAGAATAAGATGAAAACGTCGGAGTGGGTATCTTCATTGCTGATGTGTGTCTCCCTGTGTTCTTCACTGCCGATATCCATAGTAATTTTACTGACATTTACCGAGTACTTACTGTGTGAGTGTAGGAGTTCATTTCATCCAATCTGCACAATGATCCGACAGAGTAAGCGCTGTTGCTCAGCCACTAAGTCAGGTCCGACTCTTTGGGACCCCATGGACTGCAGCATGCCAGGCTCCCCTCTCCTTCACAATCTCCCCGACTTTGCTCATCTCATCCTCTGTTACCCACTTGTCCTCCTGTCCTCAATCTTTCCCAGCATCAACATCTTTGCCAGTGAGTTGACTGTTTGCATCAGGTGGCCAAAGTGTTGGAGCTTCAGCTTCAGCACAGCCCTTCCAGTGAATATTCAGGATTGATCTCCTTTAGGATCGACTGGTTTTAGCTCCTTGCTTTCCACAGGACTCTCCAGCACCACAATTTGAAAGCATCAATTCTTTGGCACTCAGGCTTCTTCATGGTGCAACTCTCACATTGGTACATGGCTACTGAAAAAACAATAGCTTTGATTTACACAGATCTTTATAAAGTGATGTCTCTTCTTTTTAATATACTGTCTAGGTGTGTCATAGCTTTTGTCCCAGTGAGAAAGAGTCTTAATTTTGTGGCTGCAGTCACCATCTGCAGTGATTTTGGAGCCCAAGAGAAAAAAAAAAATCTGCCACTGTTTTTATTTTTTTCCCATCTATTTTCTATGAAGTGATGGGACTGGATACCGTGGTCTTAGTTTTCGAATGTTGAGTTTTAGGCCAGATTTTTCACTCTCCTCTTTCACCCTCATCAAGAGGCTCTTTAGTTTTTCTTCACTTTCTGCTATGAGAGTGCTATCATCTTCAGTTCTGATGCTGTTGATATTTCTCCTGGCAATCCTGATTCCAGCTTGTGAGTCATCCAGCTTGAAATTTCTCATGATGTACTCCACATATTGGACAGGGAAATGGCAAACCACTCCAGTATTCTTGCCTGGAAAATCCCATGGACAGAGGAGCCTGGTTGGCTGCAGTCCATGAGGTTGCAAAGAGTTGGGCACGACTGAGTGACTAACCCTTACTCCACATATAAATTAAATAAGTAGGGTGACAATGCAGAGCCTTGATGTACTCATTTCCCAGTTTTGAACCAGCGCATTGTTCCGTGTTCCAGGAGGTACGTGGTAAGGTGGTCTAGTATTCCCACCTCTTTAAGAATTTTCCAGTTTGTTGTGATCCACACAGTTAAAGGCTTTAGTGTAGTCAATGAAGCAGAAGTAGATGTTTTTCTGGAATTCCCTTGCTTTCTCTGTGATGCAGTGAATGTTGGCAATTTGATCTCTGCTTCTTCTGCCTTTTCTAAATCCAGCTTGTACATCTAGAAGTTCTCACTTCACATACTGTTGGAGTTTAGCCTGAAGGATTTTGAGCATTACCTTGCTAGCATGTGAAATGAACACCAATTGAATGGTAGTTTGAAGTTTCTTTGGCATTGCCTTTCTTTGGGTTTGGAATGAAAACTGACCTTTTCCAGTCCTGTGACCATTGCTAACTTTTCCAAATTTGCTGGCATATTTGAATGCAGCACTTTAACAACATCATCTTTTAGGATTTTAAATGGCTCAGCTGGTATTCCATCACCTCTGCTAGCTTTGTTTGTAGTAATGCTTTCTAAAGCCCACTTGACTTCACACTCTAATATGTCAGCTCTAAGTGAGTGATCAAACCATCGTGGTTATCTGGGTCATTAAGACCTTTTTTGTATAGTTCTTCTGTGTATTCTTGCCACCTCTTCTTAATCTCTTCTGCTTCTCTTAGGTCCTTGTCATTTCTGTCTTTCTTGTGCCCATCTTTGCACAAAATGTTCCCTTGGTATTGCCAGTTTTCTTGAAGAGATCTCTAGTTATTCCCGTTTTACTGCTTTCCTCTATTTCGTTGCACTGTTCACTTAAGAACGCTTCTTATCTCTCCTTGCTGTTCTTTGGAACTCTGCATTCAGTTGGGTGTATCTTTCCTCCTTTGCCTTTTGCTTCTTTCCTCATCTATAGTAAGGGCTCCTCAGACAACCACTTTGCCTTCTTGCATTTCTTTTTCTTTGAGATGGTTTTGGTCACTGCCTCCTGTACAATGTTACAAACTCTGTCTGTAGTTCTTCGGGCACTCTACCATATCTAATCCCTTGAATCTATTTGTTATTTCCACTGTATTAAGGGATTTGATTTAGGTATTACCTGATTGGTCTAGTGGTTTTCTCTACTGTCTTCAATTTAAGCCTGAATAAGGAGCTGATGATCTGGGTCACAGTCAGCCCCAGGTCTTATTTTTGCTGAGTGTATAGAGCTTCTCCATTCGGCTGCAAAGAATATAATCAGTCTGATTTCAGTACTGATCATCTGGTGATATCCTTGTGTAGAGTTGTCTCTTGTGCTGTTAGAAGAGAGTGTTTGCTATGATCAGAACTCTTATGGCCTCCTTTATACAGATTACAGTAGTCCAAACACAGGTTGTACAAGTTGCCCAACATAACACAGCTAGTAAGTGGTAAAACCAACAGTTATCTTCTGACAGTCTGAACCCTGGGTCTGCTGGACAGGATTCAGTACTGCCTCCTCAGTATATTGGAAAGAGCAGCGATGTACCATTCTTCTATTCTCAGGAGCTTTTGGACATTAGTAAGTAGAGGGAAAACCTGGATCATAAATTTTACTTGCTTTTTAAAAATAAATTATCTGATTAGTTTTTAGGTAAAGAAGATACATTTTTTGAGGATGGAACAAATGAACAAATAACTTGGGCTTGGAATAAGGAAAACAAATTCTTTCTCCTGAATTTGCTAGTCAGATGTCCTTGGAGAAGGTAGTTTGCCTCACTAAACCAGTCTCTTCATCTGCAAGATAATGAAAGACTCCCTTTTCAGAAGCGCTAGGACATGGTGTTTTATTTCCAAGCCAGTTTTCAATTTTTATTGGTGGCTGTTTTATCATCAATGCTATTGAATTCCTTGGCTTCTGTGAACTCAGGACAGTTCCCTCAGCTTTATTTAGATCTCATGTTATTCTAGATGTCTTTGTTTTACAAACTCAAAAAATATGTTTATAATTATTAATGTTCACAATTGCCATAATGCATTTAAAAACCATTTTTAATCTTTTTTCCCAGATTGTCTTAGTATCTGAGACATTTATTAAGTAGCAACAGATCTCGAGGATTAATGACAGTTTATTTGAGACATTTCTTTATTATTTAGAAATTTTACTAGGTTTTTGCTAAAGGTTCTTATTTTATAACCTATCATGAAACTTTCACAAACTGTGTTGAGTCTTGGAAACAGAAAAATGAAAGCAAAGAGATAAAGCCACATTCACAAATTTACTCAGCAGATTACTGAAAAAGATTAAAATTTATATGTTTAATATATTTTATCGCTCTTCATTTGGAAATGAGAAGGTGGCTATTAAAATATATCAACCCACGCCAAATCACATCATTATATAGCTTTTAAAATTTTTGAAAATTTAATGGTGATAAATCTTGTGTTTATTTAAAGCACACTTTTTCACCATGCTTTTAACTGATGCAAAAATTATAGCTCTTAACTTCCTGAGGAGTTTTATTAAAATGACTATCAATACACTGGGCTTCCCAGGTAGCGCTAATGCTAAAGAACCTGTCTGCCAATGCAGGATATGTGAGAGATGTGTGTTTGATCCTTGGGTCGGGAAGATCCCCTGGAGGGGAGCATGGCAACTTCATGCTCCAGTATTCTTGCCTAGAGAATCCCATGGACAGAGGAGCCTGGCAGCCTACGGTCTATAGGGTTGCTATTCCTTGTAAGGGCTCAACACAGGCCTTGGGCTGTGGTCACGGCTTTCTAAACATTTCTTTATTTAAAACTTTAACTGATAGGTCAGCAAAGAGAGAAAGGGTTTAGTGTGAAGTGAGATCTTAGGTCTCTCAGACTGAGCTTATTTTTAAGGTGATGGGAGAGAGGGGACACTGAAAGTGTCGCCTTACACGTGTTCTTCCTGGGCCTGACAGGTCTGGTCCAAACTGCTTCCTCTCCTTGGCAGGTCATTTCCAGGATTGTTGTCCCTTGGAAATACACGGAAGATGGTGAAAATACACTGGAGAAAGAAAGTTAGCAAGGCCTCTAGTAGATAGAAATAGGAAAGGAGGAAGGTCACATCCCTTGTTTCCTTGCGAGACAGAGTGGAAAAAAAAAAAATAGCTTTGGCTTTCTTCTATTATTGTTAAGGTGATTATATTGTTCTTCATTTAGCTCAAACTAACAGAAGGCAATGGCAACCCACTCCAGTACTCTTGCCTGGAAAATCCCATGGACGGACGACCCTGGTAGGCTGGAGTTCATGCGGTTGCTAGGAGTCAGACATGACTGAGCAACTTCACTTTCACTTTTCACTTTCATGTGCTGGAGAAGGAAATGGCAACCCACTCCAGTGCTCTTGCCTGGAGAATCCCAGGGACGGGGGAGCCTGGTGGGCTGCCGTCTCTAGGGTCGCACAGAGTCGGACACGACTGAAGCGACTTAGCAGCAGCAGCAGCAACAGATAAATGATAGCCCAAGATTGATGAACACCCACAAAATGAACATCCCCAGATTTGTCTGTTTACACTGATGACAGCATTACATACATACTTAGGATTATAAAAATCTGAAAACTTAGTGACTTCTTCCTATCAGTAGTATTAATTACAAATTGATCATTGAATTTCATTTCCCAAATGAGAGCTTTCTAGTTGAGTCTAGATTATTTAATTCTTTTCAAGATATGTTATGCTAGGATATTTTACTATTGTTCAACAGGTTATTTTTTGACGCTATACTTTAGGGCAGAAATGCTAAAAAATAAAATTAACGTGGATGGTCCCTAAATATATTGTAATTATTCTGTGATATGTGCAAATCAAACCATGCTGCTATACAGCTAAAACTTATACAATGCTGTATATCAGTTACATCTCAACAACATGGGAAGAAAATTAATTTAAAAATAAGATCTAATTTGAATTGATAAAATGATAAAATAATAAAATAACAAATGTTATGACTAGTTCTTTGAAAATGATGCTGTGAGTTTTATCAAGGCTCTGGCCCTAAAAAACAACCAAGTTTTGCACAATAATATGCTTGTAGGAGAAGCTGAATGACAGCGTTTTAAAAGAATATGATTTTGTTTAGAGAGATCTGGGTTCAAATTCTAATGCCAGGTGCTCTAGAGCAAACAAATGAACGTCCCCAGGTCTCCAGTTCTTTATGTATTATGATGAACATTACTGCTAGCTCGAGGTTTGCTATTGGGATTAGTGTGTCTGATCCACGTTTCAGAACTCGACAGTTTATGACAATATCATGGCATATTTCCTGAAGGCAATGAGTGAGCAAGTCACAGGCTCTTAAAGAGCCCTCCCTGCACTGTGCATCTTCCCACAATTTGGCATCAATTGGGACCATCAAGATCTCTGCACACTAGGTGTCTCATTACCAGAATTGCATGCTTAGATGTGGGTCAGCAGCAAAATGCTCTGGCATTTAGGAGTGTGTGGGGAGCCGGCTCAGCATCTGTCCACACGTTACCAGAGTCCAGATGCTCCCGCTCTACCATCACTAATATGAGCATTTGACATCACAAATCCCTCCATTTTCCTGTTCACTGACCCCACTTTCTCTCTACCCTATAAAACAAACAAGCAGTAATAAACTAAAAATCAAAGCACACACACACACACACGCACACACACAATGAGCAGGTTCCTCTCATGGAATACTGCCGTCACTGAGGCATCTGATGTAACAAACCCAGCTGCCAAGTGACTGTTACTCACTGCCTAGCTCTGGCCTCACATGCTTGTGCACAGTCACCATCCTGCATCTAGCATATTATCATTTGTTTCATTGTTCTGTAAAGTGCTCGGAGATGCAGAGTATGGAAAACACCATGGCGCTCTGGAGCAATTCAATTTAGTCAAATATCAGACATCCACGTAGTGTAAATGGAACATGAGTAAAGAATCTGATCCAACTGCCTACTGGTGTAATTGACTTGACAGAGCCAGCCTGTGTCATTAGTCCTATAAACAGTTGCATTTACAACAATAAAACTGAAAAGCATGGAAATTAAAAGCTGTTAGGATTTTCTCTGGTGTGCATTTATCTTTGAAGAAGTGTGTGCACTCTCTAAACAAATTTTCTAATCTCTTTGGTAAACCGGCATCATAGCAAGCTGTGTCAGCAATGCCTTATATATCAAATGGTGATCAAATTTGTGATAGGTGAAGTGAGAGAAGGATGCATTGGGTTGATATGCTGACTTAATTGTCCAGCGCATGAATTTTCAGTGTTAATTTAATGGCATGGTATCCAGTTCCTGAACAGTAACCTAGGGTTGTATCTGGCAGTTGGAAGTTATTTTGGGGAACACTGTAAATAATATATTCATTGTCACAGAGAATTATGCAACTTAAATAACTGTTAGCCTGAAAGTTCAATCTGTGGTTTCTTAATAGTATGTCTCCTTACTGACAATATTATTTGATGGACAAATGCCCTCCCCCCATCACCCACCCCCCGCCCAGTAGTGTTCAGTTGATTANTGGGTGAGAGGGAGTAAAATATACACTAATCGTAACAGTTGAACCTAAAAAACAAAAAGTGGAAAGAATTCAGACTGTCTCTTATACACATCTAGATGTGTATAAGAGACAGGTAGTGTTCAGTTGATTAGCAGGGCCCTGTCAAACAACAGAAAGCATTCTGTAGAAGTGACCTTTTTACTCACCACTCCCAACTCAAATCCCCATTAAAATGAGGCTTTGAGTGTGTCTTCTGTGCATTCTCATGTCAACAATAAAGAACTAGAGTGTCTTTCTATTTCTAGTGATATGCCACTGGACCACTTAACCAAAAATTGAGAGAGTATATTACAAGGTTAAAGAGCAGAGTTCAGAGGTCATTATAATTCTCATTAAGGAATGCTTCTATGTACTGACTATAGGTGAGTTAATCGATATTTCTGTCTGAAAATGAGCTGACTTAGTAAAGATGGCTTTAATTGGAGAGATGCTATTCATAGAGATGGAACATTTATGGGGTTTCATGGCAGCAGCCCTCATAGGTTATGTGGTATGTACCAAGATGTGCTATGATAACTGAGATGACATAGATTTTGACATTTCAGGTCTCCCTAGAGTAAACAGCTTGGGAAATCTTTAGGATTTGGTCCACACCTCCTCAACTCCAAACTGATGCTTGCGGTTTGATACACACAAAGATAGAAGGAAGGATGGCTCATGCAAAGTTTGTGTTTCTGCTTTAATTCAACATTAGTCTCCTTAGTCTTGAAAGAGAGGAAACCCTAAACTCGTTGGTTTTCTGATGTATCGAGAAAACTTTCTATCACAAGCATGGGCAATGATTTTCCTAGACATATTCAGATAAATACTAAGTTGCAAAAGAGAAAAAGAAAAAAATAATAACTTCACCATTATTCAAAGAGGATCATGAAAGACTCTAACACACTTTGCTTTTCCTGGAACTTTTACTACCAAATATTATTTTAAATTAAATTTCTTTTAGTGTGTCAATATATTTGAAGGGTGAACATGCTATAATCTCCCACTTGTAATTTCATAAGCCTATATTGACTAGAACAAAATATAATTATAAAGTAGTCATAAAGAAATACTATTTTTAACGACTTAAGACATTCATGTGTCATATTAACATTGATTTTCAAATCCTGACTTTGTAAATACAAGAGAAAATGTGGTCTTCTGAATCTACTGAAACTAAATAATACCACGTATATTTAAGTCAGTTAAGGCACCACATTTGGCAAAAGTTTAAAATTATAAATAAAAAAATGCTTCTTATTGAATCCTTGACTCAATTCACTGACAGGTTTCTGAAAAGGTTGAAATTCTCCGTCCTCATACGGGACACTTCAGCTGAGAACTATTAACATGTAATTCTGCAGTGGCTTACAGTTCATGGGATTTTTTAAACAGCTTTGTAGATCATATCCAAATATACTTCTCACAAGTATTTTGAATACTTTTCTATCAGTTTGAATACTTTTTATGTCAGTTTGAATACTTTTCTAAACAGTTTAAATATCCAGGAGTGGGAGAAGAAATCAGAACACTCAGTCCTTATAGATGCCAGCTTCTTGTCACTGATATTCATAAGGGAATTTGGAGGAATTATCGATACATTAATGAGATAGAGGGATCTATTATAAAAGAGGCAGGCATCAGCATTATTTAGAAGTAGAATGTGTTAAGATAAAAACTTATATATGCATGCATGCTTAGTCATGTTTGACTCTTTATAACCCCAGGGACTATAGCCCACCAGGCTCTTCTGTCCATGGGATTTTCCAGGCAGGAATACTGGAGAGGGGAGCCACTTCCTTCTCCAGGGGATCTTCCTTACTGAGGGACCAAACTCTCTCATCTCCTGTGTTTACTGCACAAATTCTTTACCACTAGCACAGTCTAGGAAGCACCAACAGTGTGCAAATTGACAAAGGCTTAAGAAAATGGCTGTATCAGAACTGTAGAATGTCGAATTTGATTTTTTTGAATTCTCATAAGCACAAAACCAGGTTAACCAAAATCAAGTTAATTTGACTAAGACATTTTGAGCTGCCAAACTTTCCTTGCTCAATGTGACCCCCCACCACTGCAGGTAAACAATAAAACAAAAATTAATATAAAAAAATTAAATGACAAATCAGCAGATGAAGAAATAGTAATTTCAATAATGAACGTAGTTTCCATCTGGCTCTGTTCGTTTCTGAAGCAAACCATTCAATATCATGGTTATCCAAGTCTATTCCCCGACTAGTAACGCTGAAGAAGCTGAAATTAAACAGTTCTATGAAGACCTACAAGACCTCTTAGAACTAACACCCAGAAAAGATGTCCTTTTCATTATAGGGGACTGGAATGCAAAAGTAGGAAATCAAGAAATACCTGGAGTAACAGGCGAATTTGGCCTTGGAGTACAGAATGAAGCAGGGCAAAGGCTAATAAAATTTTGTCAAGAGAATGCACTGGTCATAGCAAACACCCTCTTCCAACAACATAAGAGAAGACTCTACACATGGACATCACCAGGTGGTCAACACTGAAATCAGGTTGATTATATTCTTTGCAGCCAAAGATGGAGAAGCTCTTTACAGTCAGCAAAAATAAGACCGGGAGCTGACTGTGGCTCAGATCATGAACTCCTTATTTCCAAATTCAGACTTTAATTGAAGAAATTGGGGGAAACCACTAAACCATTCAGCTATGACCTTAATGAAATCCCTCATGATTATACAGTAGAAGTGAGAAATAGATTTAAGGGACTAGATCTGATAGGCAGAGTGCCTCATGAACTATGGACGGAGGTTCGTGACATTGTACAGGAGACATGGATCAAGACCATCCCCCAGAAAAAGAATTGCAAAAAAGCAAAATGACTGTCTGAGGAGGCCTTACAAATAGCTGTGAAAAGAAGAGAAGCAAAAAGCCAAGGAGAAAAGGAAAGATATACCCATTTGAATGCAGAGTTCCAAAGAATAGCAAGGAGAGATAAGAAAGCCTTTCTCAGGAATCAATGAAAAGAAATAGAGGAAAGCAATAGAATAGGAAAGACTAGAGATCTCTTTAAGAAAATTAGATAACCCAAGGGATCATTGTATGCAAAGATGGGCTCAAAAAAGGACAGAAATGGTATGGACATAATAGAAGCAGGAGATATTAAGAAGAGGTGGCAAGAATACACGGAAGAACGGTACAAAAAGATGTTCACAACCCAGATAACCATGATGATGTGATCACTCACCTAGAGCCAGACATCCTGGAATGTGAAATCAAGTGGGCCTTAGGAAGCATCGCTATGAACAAAGTTAGTATAGGTGATGGAATTCCAGTTGAGCTATTTCAAATCCTGAAAGATGATGCTGTGAAAGTGCTGCACTCAACATGTCAACAAATTTGGAAAACTCAGCAGTGGCCACAGGACTGAAAAAGGTCAGTTTTCATTCCAATCCCAAAGAAAGGCAATGCCAAAGAGTGCTCAAACTACTGCACAATCGCACTCATCTCACATGCTAGTAAAGTAATGCTCAAAATTCTCCAAGCCACGTTTCAGCAATATGTGAACCGTGAACTCCCTGATGTTCAAGCTGGATTTAGAAAAG
>SJYX01017599.1:50636-63879 GCA_006410675.1 Oreotragus oreotragus | reverse complement strand
GGGGAATGGGTATCAGGATATTCACCATTTCCCTTAAGACGAACGACAACTAATCTAATCAAACAGGGATGTTCAGCTCTGCATTTTTAGCAACCACTGTTCTGCTACCACTAGCACTCTGCTACTGCTGCCTGAGGACTTCTAGGGAGACTGGGACAAATGAGAATAGAAAACAAAGAAGAAAGGCCAAAAATGGGGAGATCCCCACTGTCTTTTCTAAGAATCAGAAGAAACAATTTCAAATAGCGGTATAACTAGAGGGCAATCTGAGCTCTCTGTCCACACAAATACCATCTTCCAGATTTTGAGCAGCATTCATTTCAGGATTCTGCTGAATATCAAGATGGACATATGAAAAGGGAAATGCCACAAGGCAGGTAAAAGATCCACCGGAAAGCTCTGTACTACAGAATTCTAAGCGCTTTCACAGTGAAAGCCATTCAAGTGTCAACCAAGCAGAGTAATGAATCTTCATTGAACACCTAGGATTTCATTATAGACTCCATAGAATCATGTGATCTTACTCCAGTAAGATCTCTGGGACTGTGATTACAATGGATTTCACTCCTATAATTAGGTTTTACTATGAAACATACATGACTTTAAGAAAGGGAGGGACTTCTCTGGCAATCCTATGGTTAAGGCTCTGTGCTTCCACTGCAGGGAGTGCAGATCCAATCCCTGGCTGGGGAACTAAGGCTACACATGCCACACAGCATGCCTAAATAAAACAAAAAGGGAGGTAGATTATCCTTCATGGGCCTGACCCATTGGTGAGCCCTTAAAGGGACCAGATTCTTCTGGCTGGAGATTCAAAGCCAGAAAAGGATTTAATGCTTGAGAAATACTCTGTCTCAAGAATTGAAATAGAGCCAAGAACGAGAACCTGAAAGATTCTGAGAGCAATTCTCAGGCAAAAGCCATCAAGGAAATGAGAACCTCAGTCCTATAACTGGAAGGAACTGAGTTTGGCCAATAATTTGAATCATCTAGGAAGCAGATTCTTCCCAAGAGCTTCAGTAAGTAATGTAGCCCAACTGACATCTGGATTTCAACCCAGTAAGATCATAAGCAGAAAACCCAGCAAAACCATGCCCAGACTTCTGAACAACAGAAATATGAACTAACAAATATGTGTTGTTTTAAGCTGCTAAGTTTGTGTTAATTTGTTACACAGCGAGAAAAAAACTAATTTAAGGGGCTGTAATGAACTTAATGTCAATAAATTTAAATAAATTTTAAATTCTTCAAAAGACGAAAATAATCAGAGTTGACACAAAAGAAATACAAATTATGACTATCTCCAGTAAAGAAATTAAATTTCTAGTTAAAAACATTCCCACTAAAAAAAAACCCTACGTTCAGGTGCTTGGAATAAATTCTACCAAATATTTACAGAAGAAACAATACCAATCCTACTTAAACTCATTCAGAAAACTAAGGAGGGAGAGGCTTCTTACCTCAATTTATAAGGTCAACATTATCCCAATTCTAAAATCAGAGAAAGATATTATATGGAAAGTACAGATGAATACTCCCCATGAGCACAGACATAAAAATGCATACCAAATATTAATAAGTCAGTATCAGCAATATATAAAAAGGCTACTACATCTTCAACGTGTAGTGCATAAAACTTTTGAAAACCAAACTGGGGCTTCCCTGGTGGCTCAGTGGTAAAGAATCTGCTTGCCAATGCAGGAGACGCAGGTTTGATCCATGATCTGAAAAGATCCCACTTGCCAGGGAGCAACAAAGCCCTCATGCCACAACTATTCAGCCTGTATTCTAGAGCCGGAGAGCCACAACTACTGAGTCCACACATGCCGCTGCTACAGAAGCCTACGTGCCCGAGAGCCAGTGCTCTGCAACAAGAGAAGCCAAGGCAACGAGAAGCCAGCACACGGCAACTGGGAGCCCCCGCTTACAATGAAGGAAAAGCCCGTGAAGCAAAAAGACTGCGCACAGTCAAAAAGAGTAATTAATTTTTAAAAATGAAAAGGAAATCCAATTAACAGACTAAAATATAAAAGCTACAAAGTCATCTCAATAAATAGAGAAACCTATATCAGGAAGCAACAGTTAGAACTGGACATGAAACAACAGACTGGTTCCAAATAGGAAAAGGAGTATATCAAGGCTGTATATTGTCACCCTGCTTATTTAACTTATATGCAGAGTACATCATGAGAAACGCTGGACTGGAAGAAACACAAGCTGGAATCAAGATTGCCAGGAGAAATATCAATAACCTCAGATATGCAGATGACACCACCCTGATGGCAGAAAGTGAAGAGGAACTAAAAAGCCTCTTGATGAAAGTGCAAGAGGAGAGTGAAAAAGTTGGCTTAAAGCTCAACATTCAGAAAATGAAGATCATGGCATCCGGTCCCATCACTTCATGCAAATAGATGGGGAAAACAGTGGAAACAGTGTCAGACTTTATTTTTGGGGGCTCCAAAATCACTGCAGATGGTGACTGCAGCCATGAAATTAAAAGATGCTTACTCCTTGGAAGAAAAGTTATGACCAACCTAGATAGNAGTGAAAAAGTTGGCTTAAAGCTCAACATTCAGAAAATGAAGATCATGGCATCCGGTCCCATCACTTCATGCAAATAGATGGGGAAAACAGTGGAAACAGTGTCAGACTTTATTTTTGGGGGCTCCAAAATCACTGCAGATGGTGACTGCAGCCATGAAATTAAAAGATGCTTACTCCTTGGAAGAAAAGTTATGACCAACCTAGATAGCATATTCAAAAGCAGAGATATTACTTTCCCAACAAAGGTCCGTCTAGTCAAGGCTATGGTTTTTCCTGGGGTCATGTATGGATGTGAAAGTTGGACTGTGAAGAAGGCTGAGTGCCGAAGAATTGATGGTTTTGAACTGTGGTGCTGGAGAAGACTCTTGAGAGTCCCTTGGACTGCAAGGAGATCCAACCAGTCCATTCTGAAGGAGATCAGCCCTGGGATTTCTTTGGAGGGAATGATGCTAAAGCTGAAACTCCAGTACTTTGGACACCTCATGTGAAGAGTTGACTCATTGGAGAAGACTCTGATGCTGGGATGGATTGGGGGCAGGAGAAGAAGGGGACGACAGAGGATGAGATGGCTGGATGGCATCACGGACTCGACGGACGTGAATCTTAGTGAACTCTGGGATTTGGTGATGGATAGGGAGGCCTGGTGTACTGCAATTCATGGAGTCACAAAGAGTCGGACACGACTGAGCAACTGAACTGAACTAAACTGAAATAGAGAAAAAGCACTGGACAAAGTGAAACTTTTTCTATCCCTTTCAGTATAAAAACTCTCAGCTAAGTAAAAAGAGAAGAAACATTCTTGAATAAAGGACATGTGTGAAAAACCTACACGTAATATTATACTTAAAGCTGAAAGACTAAATGTTTTTCTTTACAATCAAGAACAAAACAGAAACATCTACTATGATGGTTAATTTCATTTATCTGCTGACTGGATCTTGGGGTGTCCAGATATTCTGGTTATTTCTGTGACAGTGTTTTCTTTTTGATAAGATTAATATTTAAATGGTAGACTGCCTAAAGCAGATTACCTTCCTCAGAGTAGGTGGCTCTAATCCACTCAGTGGAAGAAAAGAACAGAACAAAAAGATTGGCCCTCCTGAGAGTAAGACAGAATTCTTGCCTGACTAACATCAGCTCTTCCTGGGTCTTAAGCATATAGAATTTCCACAGGAACTACACCACAGGTGCCTCCTGTTTCTCAGGCATTCCAGGTGGCACTACTGGTAAAGAACCAACCTGCCAATGGGGGGAGGCAAGATATGCCAGTTCAATCCCTTGGCCTGGAAGATCCGCTAGAGTAGGAAATGGCAACGTGCTCCAGGTACTGTGGCTTGGGAAATCCCATTGACAGAAGAGCCTGGCGGGCTATAGAGTCAGACACAACTGAGCAACTAAATACAAACAGACTCAGACTGGAACTAAACCATCAAATCAGGTCTTCTGGTTTTCCAGTTTGCAAACAAACTTCACAGACTATGGAACTTAAACACCTCCATAATTATATGAGCTGATTCCTTAAATAAATCTATGTGTGGTGGACTTTCTTGGTGGTTCAGTGGTTAAGAATCTGCCTGCAAATTCAGGGGACATGGGTTCTATCCCTGGCCCAGGAAGATTCCACATGTGCCACTATTACAGAAGCCCACAGGCCCTAGAATCTGTGCACTGCAATAGAAGAAGCCTGCAAGGGCTAACTAGAGAACAGCCCCTACTTGAAGCAACTAGAGAGAGCCCATGCAGCAACAAAGACCAAGCACAGACAAAACTTAAAAATAAATAAATCTGTGTGTATACATACACACACACACACACACACACACACACACAAACACCCTATTATTATTTTCTTGGGAGAAACCTGACTGATATGTTTGCGCTCATAATTTTTATTCAGTATCACACCAAAGGTCCTAGTCAGTACATCAAGAAAAGAAAAGTTTGGAAAGAAAAAAGTAAAGTTATCTACTCCTCATCTACCCCTAATCTTTTTTTTCCCCTACAGATTTCTCTTCAACATTATACTGGAACTCCTAATTTAAAAAAAAAGAGAGATGTACGTACAAGAAAGTGATGCCATAATTGCATTAACTTACTTCAATTCATCTATGTAACCTCTCTGAAAAGAGAAAAAGGGTAAAGGAGGGAGAACCAGAGAAGCAGATGGAGTGGGGAGGGAGAGGGTACTTTAAATACTATATTAAGCCCACTAGTCCTAAAAATATATGACCACAAACAATAAAATCAATCCAGCTTAGAATAGCTGATGGAAGTTGATAAAACCTATAGAAATAAAATGTTACTCATAAGTAATCTGTCAAAGACAAAAATAAAGCATAATGTTCAAGAAAAATAAAAGGCATATAGTAAATGCTTCATTGGTCTTCTTCAGGAAGAAACTGAGTAAGGATGAAGGGCTTCAGAGAAACAATAGCTAGAAAAGAATTAAATAGCTAATAAATAACAATAACCCAACATATGGGAAGAATAAGTAGTAATTCTCATTTTTAGAATGCAAATTATACATGGATTCATACAAACCACTGAGCAAAATGGTACATATATGTTTTAAAAAAACACTCCATATGTATAGGTAAGTATATTGAGGGTGTATTTGCCAATATACGACTTCTGCCCTTAGAAAAGTAACATCCAAGGAACTCTACTGAATATTTAATAATCCAGAGAATCATCCAAGATATAAAATGAACAAATCAAATTATAGATTAATACATATAACATCATCCCTTTTCTTTAACAAACCAACCAATCAATAAAATAAACACAACCATAAGTTTATATATATATTTGTATAAACATGGAGGTCAGTCAAGGCTTATTGACCTTGAATCCCATGTGATGGTAAAGAGATGAGGAGGAGAGATCAGCAACTTCTTTCTTAAATCATATTTGGACTTTTTTTAACTGCTGCAACAATCATGTTATACTTTTACAACTGGAAAAGATTAAGAAAGAAAATTTAAATTCAAGGGAAAAATTAAATTACCATTAAAACAGAAAACAAGGCTAGTTGGTCTTAAAAATTAAAATCTAGCTAAGAATATAAGAGAAAACACCCTTATTTTAATGACAGCTACCCAAAGAATCTTTAATGTCCACTTAGAAAAACAAGGCATTGGTAATCTTTGGCAGGGTACTCCTGAATATATCCTCATGCCAGCAAACATCTCAAACTAACTGAATCTCTTTCTTGGATCACAAAACTATTCACTTCATTTCCTGCCAAGCAAAATAGAGGAAAATGCATGCTTTACACTTTGAAGCAAAATGCCTTGTTAAGTCTTTACTTAATTGTAGGGGTGGTGCAATAAATCCCCATGTGTTAACAAGTTGTGGTCTACAATGCAGTCATCTATTTTATTTCAGGAACGGTATTACATTTTCTGTCTGTTCAGCAAGTTTAAAAGGAAAAAAAAAAGGCGGGGGGTGGAGGAGGCAGTGGGTGGTGTTGGCACCTAAAAGAGGCTGAGGGAAGCTCTGAGCAAAGCTGAAAAAGAAGAATAAGCCTGCACAGAAACGTGTGACCTACAGTTTTGGCTTAAATTTCACTTGCTGAATTCTTCATCTAAACCAATTTCTTTTCCATAACATACACTGGGGAAATGTCAATCTGTTCAGTACATCTCCAACTATGCAAAGAATATTTTAAAACAAAGATTAATCATTTTTCTATAATAAACTGCCATATTCTATATCCTGTAACTGATCAAATGGATAACATGTAGTCTCCAATCTGTCCTTAACTGAGCATATTAGTGAATTCAAATAACAGAGCAGAAGACAAATTCAAATCTAAACAAATACTCACTTTTACAGTTTCTTCTGTGTTAAGTTTATTTCCTTTAACCAAGACAATTTGGAAAGGATTGTTATTTTCCCAAACATGCTGGTAAAAAATGAAAAGATACAGGGTATTAATGTTTAATTTTAATTATGAATTCATTTAATTACTCATTTATTAATATTTAACTAAGAAATGAATATTTGAGGCTAACAATGAAACTGCCTTATCAGTTCGAATGTGCACCGGTAAAATAATGAAAATACAACTCTGAATTAACAACTGAAAACCACATATATTAACTTAAGCATCACAACCACTAGCCCTTAGTTCTCAAGGTAAAACAATACTGCTACAAAATTCACTAGACACCATAAACAAATGGTATTAAAAGCTTTGGATAAATAAAGAATTGACTATATAAATTAATATACAGGTAATATATTAATTATCAAGGAATGGTTTTTCTTAAGACGGAAGAACTATTTAAAAACTGTTAAGTACTCCAATGAACACAAATTTAAAGGTCTGCTTTATAAAAATATTATATGCTAGAAGAAATGTCTTTGTTACATTTAAAGTCTAAAAGTTCAATATGAAGAAAACAGACAAATTACACCAAAACACTATTATTATAAGCTAATACAAATGAGATATACCAGAAAATCAACTATCTCAGCACACCTAACTTTTCTACTGGAATGCCTCAACTTGCTCTAATCTCAAAATATACTCAATTTGAGGGCATTTTTCTTTAGCACCTAAAGGTAATCAAAAACATAAATGACCTATTTAGAATCATATGTAGCTTGGGTATGGAAAAATAATAGTAGCTTAAAAAATTACTATTAATAAATGGTGATGGATCTTTAGCAAAACATGAATTAGTTTCCATAGGAGAACTGAGCAAAGAATATGTGTGGGAGGCTTAAGCATACAACCTAACAACAGCAACAACAACAAAAATCACATGACTTTTAAGGTCACCAAAAGTTCATATGTGAAACTTACAGAAATAATTCGAGTTTTCTTTGGTGGTAAAGGAAGAGGAAGGTTAGATGAATTTCGATTTATGGCAGCCTCTATGGCAACCATTTCCTGTTCATACAGCTTTTTGATCTTGCAACATTCCACAAGTATAAAATGGGGCAATGTTCTGTTCATCACACAGTTCCGGATATACTACAGTGGCAAGGGAGAGTAAGGCAAGGATTTTCAAACAAAACTTAAATCAAGAGAAAAATAAAATTAAGCTGAACAACATTAGAACAATGTTGAAAGTCTATGTTAACAATTCAATGTCAAAGATATGAGAAATTAAAATCAAAACATAAACTAGCTATCATTAAGTGAACACCTAAGTATCCAAGAACTAGATACTTCTTCTATGTCAGAGCTAATCTTCTTAACTCTAGAAGACAGATTTTCCCCCTTTAATAGATTAAAGAACTAAAAACCCAAAGGCTAAGTTATACATCTAGACCTGGATTTAAACCCACCTGACTGAATTTTTTTGTTTGCTAAACCTTAGAGAAATATGTGTCACAGTATATATGTTGTTTTGTTTTTTCCTCTTTTCTGCACTCCATACTTGACAGGATGACCAACTGGCATACTTTTCCAGGGACAGAACTTGATCATAGACTGTGATGCTACAGTGCAAGCTCTGGTCAGTAAGTGAAAAAAGGTGAATATGCAGTACATGAGTAGCCATTTTTTTAAAGTCCTGAGGTGGCCAGCTTTCCATGGATCCCTGAGGTAGACACAGTACCTTATGAGCATAGGCCTCAAGGCAACCATTAGTGTATTTACATCAAAAACCTACTGGCTATCCAAGTGTGATGCTCTGTTTCATTTCCATGAAACCAAAATAACTCTTCAGAGGCATATAAAGAAAAGGGTGATTGTTTACAATACCAACAGTTCTAACAAAATGAATAAAAATACAATGTATTCCTCACCAGAATAAATTTCCTATACAGATATAAAGTGTGACTCACTTTAGATAGTATAAAGTATACAGTATACTGCATTCAATTCAGAACCTCTGAAAATACATTTCTGATATTAAAAAAAATTTTCAAGAATGGCCTACAAGTGAGAATTAACATGATACTATGATAAATATATTCATTCAAAAGCTTTTCACTATGAAAGATGCATCATTCCATTTCTTTCAAAGTCCTTTGCCTACATTCTACATTTTCTTTCTCACACAACCTTGCACACACACAAAAAACCCATAACAAAATGCATACATGCTTTTAGTTTTCTTTGTAATAACAAATTCCAGTTTGGGCAAAACAATATACTTTCCCCTTGCTAAGGTTTTTTTAAAAAAAGTATTAAAGAAGCAGAAGGCTACTTAAAAGATGGCAGAACATGAAGGGAAGACGTCAATACTTTTATGTTACCACCAAGAATTTTTCATCTTCTTCCTCTCAGGGTTAGAGTTCAAACTGTCAGAATGCCACAGATCCCAAAGCTTTGCATCAAGGTTATAACTGCCAGAAGATTTTCTACCTACTAAACCAAGAACTAAAGGCTACACTAAATATCTGAAAAAAAGAGAAGGGAGATATAAAATCCCCTGTAACCTGGCTAATAAATCAGAGCTCCTTCTCAAAAGAGACATCACTTCATAATTAGCAGGCCATTATCCCTCTTGCTTCATACAAACACCAAAAATCACAAATAAGAGTAATCAAATACTTTTCTAAAATTCAATTACTATTTACCTCTAACTTGTCACTTAGTCTATTATTCTTTATGCAATAACTATTTTCAGTCTCCAAATTTAATTTTAACAAAAATATCTTCAAGTTCCTTGAAGGCAAAATCAGGATTCTCCTCTTTAAATAGTGTACCTTATGGTTGGGGGAGGGATGTCTCACTATATGTATCTTAAACTCCACTATACTCCAAAAATAATCTGAGGCACTTGAATGCTCTGCATAAGACATCTACTCAAAGAATTCACAAATGGTAAATTGACAGTTAAAACACATACCTGGAACTGAATTAGTGAGTGATCGCCAAACACATATTCTACTCTCCCACTGACTTGCAACACATAGTCATAAGGGCTAACTTCATCTTCTTTCCCATGAATAGTTAGACGTTTTTGGATTGCCAATTCATTTATTTTGATAGGATTCATATTAGGAGATACCTGAAAACTAAACACATCCTAAAAAGGAGGGTAGAAAAAAGAAAGCAGTATTATATTTACAGTGAAAATATCACTCTTTACATTTGTACTTATTAGTAGTATTATTTATACCACATTGTATCCAACGAGACACAAGCTTACACATATACATCCTTTACATTTAATGTTTCAGTACATTTTCTTCACTCCTACCAATCTTGGAAAATCATTTTTTAATCTAAATGAATACTGTTACAATTCATCTCATGTTTACTATGGTGTCCCCACATGCTGGTTCCCAATGCTGGTCATGAGCAGTGATGCTGAAATGGCCAAATAAGGATTCTACAGAACTGGGCAGGGAGGGAAATACATGCGTGATGGTTACCAAACGTACTTTACTCTGAAATTTTGCCATTCCTATGTTTTGATGGTAACATGAATGTTTATTCAATTATGAAATAGCGCTGGTAATAAATCACGGTATAGGGCATTTTTAAAGGAATAACAGCCTAAATAAAAAGCTATAAACTCTATGTGACCTGCGAAATTGATTTAATAACTTTAAAATTTACTATTCTATATGATCCAAAACTCTTTTGGTTTAGCCTCTGGGAAACAGGAAGCCAGAAAAAAAGGAGACTAAGGAGAGATATAGATATATTTCAATTAGCTGAATACATGGCATGTAGAATAAAGGGAGACTCAATGGATACATATTGAAATAAGAAAGTATAACCAGAATACCAGAAATCACAGAAAGCCACTATGAATTAAAAAAAAAATTTTTTAATACAGTATTTAAATGTGTTCTTGCTCCCAATGAAAATATGCTATCAATATTTTAGTACGTAGAACACTCCCCATAGCTAATGGATATATTGGGTTAGGGACACAGGCTATAAAGAATGGTGAAAGAATTATTATATTCTATAAAGAGCCTGCCAAGATGATCTCTAAACTCCTTTTACTGTTAAGTTCTATGACTGCTTGGAATCCAGTAAGATTTAACAATGTCATTATTTTTTTCTGACTTTAGAACACTTCTTTTCACATATAATCTGTTACAATGATGATCACAGGGCTTCCCTGGTACCTCAGACAGTAAAGAATCTGCCTGCAATGTAGGAGATTCGATCCCTGGGTTGGGAAGATCCCCTGGAGAATGCAATGGCTACCAGTAATCTTGCCTGGAGAATTCCACAGACAGAGGACCCTGGAAGTCTACAGTTAGTTCACTGCATTGCAGTCTGACACCACTGAGTGACTAACACACGTATGCATAATAACGATCACATTAAAATTTATATATCTAGTAGAGATTTGACCCATATGTGATGAAATTCAGACTGACCTAGATTTCACAAATAGCCCACAGTCAGTATTTTCAAGCTGGATTCTAATCACCTTCTAACAGTGAAATTCCTATTCCAGCTCTTTCAACAATGCACGATTCTTTACCACTGAGTCACCTGAAAAGCCCTCAATATAGACTGGTTCCTGATAAAGGTTTTGTCATTTTTATCATAGTAACTGAAGGACAAAACAAAATATCCCTGCTCTCATACTCTAATTCTAAGGCCAGAGCCTAAATGATAAAATAAGTATACTTGAAACAAAAGGAGAAGCAGAATTGTGAAATTCTATGAACATTCAGATACAGATTAACTGTATATACTCTCTGTTATAATGCCCAATTCCATATCAGCACTTAGATAACATATTCATAGAATGCAAAATTAAGACAATAGAAAAAAGAGCTCTTTTGGTCAAATCTTTCATTTTATAAATAAGAGAAAAACAACATGAGAGAATAAATTATATCTACATTAAATTATATCTACATTATATCTACATTATTTACAATCGGGTTTGGCAAACTTTTTCTCTAAAGAACTAGACTTTACTGACAAAAAATGAGTCTCTACTGCATATTCTTCCTTTTCTTTCTAGCATCCCTTTAAAATTGTTTGAGTTTTCTAGATAACCTTAAAAATATAAAAACCATTCAAAAACACTGCAGTTTTTGGACCATGATATAGACAAAAATGCATCAAAAAACTTTATGTGTGCAAAGAATATGTCACTTTAGATTGTCATACCTAATCCTAAAATATATTTCCATCTTAAGTCTAAAATGATCTTTGTCAGTGTTTACTAGGTGAGCAACAGCCTCCTCTAAGATTGGTGCTGCCTTCTGGGAAACTTCACAAGTTTATTATAAAGTATTTCTTAATATAATACTACCTGACAATTTTCAAAATGAACAGCCACAATGAGCTTTCCTCCATAAAGTTTATCTTCTAAATTTTCAGGGATGGATGGTTCAAGCTCAGGTGGATAGGTATGCTTCAGCCAATCCATCCAAGATAATCCCACAAGCGACTGAATCTTTTCCTCACTGAATCTGCGCATTTTTATTCGGAATTCATTCACTTCAGGATCCTTCAAGGCATCAAATTCATGCAGACCTAAACAAAAATTTTAAAGGTGTCATTTTGAGTACCTAACAATAAAGAGAATACAAAAGCTAATTTGGATGCTTGATTTTTATGAAATTAAAAAAAAAACTAGGCAGGAAAATATTATGAAACATAAAAAAGAATACGCAAGATAAAATAATGAATTTCAGGTATAGAAGATGAACATACAATTAAAATTTCAAAAGAGTATAAACTTGAAACCGCTTGAAGAAATATAGTTGGTTACCAATTAAAAAATTATAATCACTGAAACTCACACTACCATTTTAAAACTACACCTGAAAGAGCTGCATGTTTTCTTTAAAAATCAAAATACATTTAAAATATCTAACAAAGGCTAAGAATCTGAAAATGTTACCAAAAAAGCCTAAAAGTCAAGCTATTACTGAAAACCCAGTAAACTTAAACTTTACAAACTTTTAGTTTACTGTGATTTTCCAACAATGGTTACAGTATATCAATTAGTCAAAAATCTCATAAATACACAATTATTCTTTGTTGTACTTCATTATGAGTTACTTCTGCCATGAAGTGACATATAACAGCTTTTTCATAAGCGTATACTTATTCTAATAAATAATTCTAGAAATTTAAAATAAATTGAACATGTACACATTTTTATATGTACATTAATTTTTACCTATCAGACTGGCAAACACTTTGATAAAACCTTGAGCTATAAAGGGTAGAAGAGAAATGAACATATTTAATAATTTATTAAAAATTACGTATACAAACACACATTTTGACCTGGAATTCCGACAGGAGACTTAGGACAAACCAGTGAAAGTCAAATATGCTCCCAAAACCAATCACGGAAGATGCCCAGCTTCTTCTGGGCCTACCTCCAGCTTCCCCCTGCCAACAACTTCTAATCAGGCAAACAAGAAAGTTAACCACTTTCTCCAGAATGAAACTTAATGACTCCCCTGCCTGACTTTGAGTTACTGCCAAACACAAAGTTTCTTTATTTTGGCAAGCTGTGATTCATATTATGTTCTTAAAGTTGAGTGGTTATTTTCCACACACCTATAGAAATAATTTTTCCATAGTCATGTATGGTTTTTCCAGTAGTCATGTATGGATGTGAGAGTTGGACTTAAAAGAAAGCTAAGTCAAGGCTATGGTTTTTCCTGTGATCATGTATGGATGTGAGAGTTGGACTGTGAAGAAGGCAGAGGGCCGAAGAATTGATGCTTTTGAACTGTGGTGTTGGAGAAGACTCTTGAGAGTCCCTTGGACTGCAAGGAGATCCAACCAGTC
>SJYX01017598.1:54502-65913 GCA_006410675.1 Oreotragus oreotragus | reverse complement strand
CAGTGGAGAAATAACTCCAGAAAGAATGAAGAGATGGAGCCAAAGCAAAAACAACACCCAGTTGTGGATGTGACTAGTGATGGAAGTAAAGTCCAATGCTGTAAAGAACAACATTGCATAGGAACCTGGAGTGTTAGGTTCATGAATCAAGGTAAACTGGAAGTGGTCAAACAGGAAATGGCAAGAGTGAACATTGACATTTTAGGAATCAGTGAACTAAAATGGACTGGAATGGGTGAATTCAACTCAGGTGACCATTATATATACTACTGTGGTCAAGAATCCCTTAGAAGAAATGGAGTAGCCTTCATAGTCAACAAGAGTCTGAAATGCAGTACTTGGGTGAAATCTCAAAAATGACAGAGTCATCTCTGTTCATTTCCAAGGCAAACCATTCAATATCACAGTAACTCTATGTCCCAACCAGTAATGCTGAAAAAGCTGAAGTTGAAGGGTTCTATAAAGACATATAAGACCTTCAGAACTAACACCCAAAAAAGATGTCCTTTTCATTATAGGGGACTGGAATGCAAAAGTAGGAAGTCAAGAGATACCTGGAGTAACAGGCAAATTGGGCCTGGGAGTACAGAATGAAGCAGGCCAAAGGGTAACAGTTTTGCCAAGAGAACACACTGGTCATAGCAAACACCCTCTTCCAACAACACAAGAGAAGACACTACACATGGACATCACCAGATGGTCAACACCAAAATCAGATTGATTATATTCTTTGCAGCCAAAGATGGAGAAGCTCTATACAGTCAGCAAAAATAAGACCAGGAGCTGACTATGGCTCAGATCATGAACTCCTTATTGCCAAATTCAGGCTTAAATTGAAGAAAGTAGGGAAAACCACTAGACCATTCAGGTATGACCTAAATAAAATCCTTTATGATTATACAGTGGAAGTGACAAAGAGATTCAAGGGATTAGATCTGATAGAGTATATGAAGAACTATGGACAGAGGTTTGTGATATTGGACAGAGGTTTGTGACATTGTACAGGAGGCAGGGATCAAGACCATCCCCAGAGAAAAGAAATGCAGAAAGGCAAAATGGTTGTCTGAGAGGCCTTACAAATAGCTGAGAAAAGAAGAGAAGCTAAAGAAAAAGGAGAAAAGGAAAGATATACCCTTTCGAATGCAGAGTTCCAAAGAACAGCAAGGAGAAAGCCTTTCTCAGTGATCAGTGCAAAGAAATAGAGGAAAACAAGAGAATGGGAAAGACTAGAGATCTCTTCAAGAAAATTAGAGATACCAAGGGAACATTTCATGCAAAGATGGGCACACTAAAGGACAGAAATGGTATGGATCTAACAGAAGTAGAAGATATTAAGAAGAGGTGGCAAGAATACACAGAAGAACTATACAAAAGAGATCTTCATGACCCAGATAACCTCAGTGGTGTGATCACTCACCTAGAGCCAAACATCCTGGAATGTGAAGTCAAGTGGGCCTTAGGAAGCATCCTAAGAACAAGGCTAGTTGAGGTGATGGAATTCCAGTTGAGCTATTTCAAATCCTGAAAGATGATGTGGTGAAAATGCTGCACTCAATATTCCAGCAAATTTGGAAAACTCAGCAGTGGCCACAGGACTGGAAAAAGTCAGTCTTCATTCCAATCCCAAAGAAAGGCAATGCCAAAGAATGCTCAACCTACCACACAATTACACTCATCTCACATGCTGGCAAAGTAATGCTTGAAATTCTCCAAGCCAGGCTTCAGCAATACATGGCCTGTGAGCTTCCAGATATTCAAGCTGGATTTAGAAAAGGCAGAGGAACCAGATATCAAATTGCCAACATCCACTGGATCATCAAAAAAGCAAGATAATTCCAGAAAAATATCTACTTATGCTTTATTGACTAGGCCAAAGCCTTTGACTGTGTGGATCACAACAAATTGTGGAAAATTCTTAAAGAGATGGGACTATCAGACCACCTGACCCGCCTCCTAAGAAATCTGTATGCAAGTCAAGAAGCAACAGTTAGAACTGGACATGGAACAACAGACTAGTTCCAAATTGGGAAAGGAATATGTCAAGACTGTATACTGTCACTTTGCTAATTTAACTTATATGCAGAGTACATCCTGTGAAATTCTGGGCTGGATGAAGCACAAGCTGGAATCAAGATTGCTGGGAGAAATATCAATAACCTCAGATATGCAAATGACACCACCTTTATGGCAGAAAGCAAAGAACTAAAGAGCCTCTTGATGAAAGTGAAAGAGGAGAGTGAAAAAGTTGGCTTAAAACTCAACATTAGGAAAACTAAGATCATGACATCTGGTCCAATCACTTCATGGCAAATAAATGGAGAAACAGTGGAAACAGTGAGAAACTTTATTTTTGGGGGCTCCAAAATCACTACAGATGGTGACTGCAGTCATGAAATTAAAAGATCCTTGCTCCTTGGAAGAAAAGCTGTGACCAACCTAGACAGCATATTAGGAAGCAGAGACATTTTGCCAACAAAGGTCCATCTAGTCAGTGCTATTGTTTTTCCAGTCGTCATGTATGGATGTGAGAGTTGGACCACAGAGAAGGCTGAGCATTGAAGAATTGATGCTTTTGAACTGTGGTGTTGAAGAAGACTCTTGAGAATCCCTTGGACTGCAAGGAGATCAGTCCATCCTAAAGGAAACCAGGCCTGAATGTTCATTGGAAGGACTGATGCTGAAGCTGAAACTCCAATACTTTGGACACCTGATGTGAAGAACTGACTCATTGGAAAAGACCCTGATGCTGGGAAAGATTGAAGGTGAGAGGAGAAGGGAACGACAGAGGATGAGATGGTTGGATTGCATCACTGACTCGATGGACATGAGTTTCAGGAAGCTCTGGGAGTTGGTGATGGACAGGGAGGCCTAGCATGCTGCAGTCCATAGGGTTGCAAAGAGTCGGACATGACTGAGCGACTTAACTGACTGACTAGTGGTAGGGCTAGTGATGACCTCCAAAAAGGCTCTCACCTAGGGCAGGACTGCTGCTGCCAGTGCCCTTGTCTCTGCAGTCAGCCAGTGTGGCTCCAGGTCTCTGCCGGTGTCCCTCCAACACATGCATGTAAGTCTGGTTCAGTCTCCTGAGGGGCCACTGCTCCTTTCCCTTGGGTCCTAGTGCACAAAAGATTTTGTCTGTGCCCTCCAAGAGTGGGGTGTCTATATCTCCCAGTCCTGTGGAAGTCCTGCAATCAAATCTCGCTGGCCTGCAGTCAGATTCCCTGGGGATTTCTCTCACTTTGCCAGATCCCCAGGTTGGAAAGCCTGACATGGGGCTCAGAACGTTCACAGAAGTGGGAGAACTTCTTTGGTGTTATTTTTGTCCAGTTTTTGGATCACCCACCTGGCGGGTTTGGGATTTGATTTTTTTTCGAGATTGTGCCCCTTCTACCGTCTTATTGTGGCTTCTCCTTTGTTTTTGGACATGGGCAATCTTTTTCGGTGGGTTCCAGCATCCTCCTGCTGTTGATGGCTGTTCACTAATTGCAATTTCAGAGCTCTCACAGGAGATGAGCGCACGTCCTTCTACTCCACCATTGAACCAATCTTTTATTTTTAAACAAGTTTGAAGAAATGTCATTGTCTTCCACAATGGCCCATCCCTCGTTTTAGGATACTAAAGACTGTGAAATTGAAGTGAAAGTGAAAGTCGCTCAGTCGTGTCCAACTCTTTGCGACCCGTGGGCTAGTCCACGGAATTCTCCAGGCCAGAATACTGGAGTGGGTAGCCTTTCCCTTCTCCAGGGATCTTCCCAACTCAGGGATCGAACCTGGGTCTCCCACATTGCAGGCGGATTCTTTACCAGCTGAGCCACAAGGGAAGCCCACTAAAGACTGTAAAGTCCGGCAATAAGGAAAACGTCATTAACTCAGTGTTTCCCAACTTAGCAATGGCTTAGCAATAGCAACTTCGTGATAGAACCTGCCATTTAATGTATCATGAGAGTCTGGGACACAGGTTATTCTCAAATTGATTTTCTTCTGTTTGCTATTAGGTAGTAAGCATGAGGTGCTTTACATGTATGATATCATTTAAATGCTATAACAGCCTCTTTGAGAGAGGCAACATTATTCCCATTCTGCTGTTGAGAAAGCAAAGGCTTAGAGAGACAAATTGACTTGCTCGGAGAAACCACAGTGGAAAAAAAAGAAAAAATGGTGGAAGCAGGCCTTGTATCTAGGTTTGGAAACAAAGACTGAGCTCTTAACCCACCTAACTTCTTCCTGGCTCCAAACTCAGCTCCCAGCTCTGGAGCTATTTGGTGATGCTTCAGTATCCACTGAATCCTGTCCTCTCCACTTTACTCCTGACCATGCCTCTTCATGCTCCTCATAACCTTCCATCTCCTCTCCATCTTTAAGCCTTCTTTGAGGCTTAGCTCATGATCCATCCTCCAGAAAGCCTTCCTTGACTACTTTTCTTCATCATGAACTCTCTCTGACTTTATATGAAGTTAGTGGAGTAGAACATTTCCCTAAGATGTAAAGTCTCACACACCTTTAGACATACTGAATCAAAGACTCCAGGGACAGGGTCCACCTGTCTCGGTTTCAGCAAGTCTTCCTAGTAAGATACAGATGTATTTTCAAGTGTAAGAACCACTAATCTAAGTTGACAACTTTGGTTCCTTTCTCCAGAAAGGATGGATGAAATTCTGGAGATGTGAGATGAATCTGTTAGGGAGGGGGCTTCTGGGAAATTTCATCATCCTTAGTAGGATGAAAGACTTTACTCATTAAGATGTTTTTGGTTTCAAGCCACAGAAAATCTAGCTAACAGGAGCTTAAGTAAACAGGAGTTTTATTATTCTCACTTTCAAAAAGTCTAGAGCTAAGCAGTGGCTAGTATTGGTTTGATGGCTTAGCAATGTCTGTGATTCTCTTGGTCTTTGCCTCTGAACACAGAATGGCTGCCACAGATTAGGTGTCACATCATATTCCAGGCAGGAGGAAGAAGTGGGGAAGGCTGCTGCAAGCCATGTTTGCCCCTCATCTAGAGGAAAGTAGAGATTTCCCAGAAGCCCCTCAGGAGGTTTCCACATATGTCTCATTGGCCAGAATAGGTCATGGGGGCACCTCTGGCAGGAAGGGAGATTAGCTAAGTGGTTATTTGTGTTTTCCAACTAAAGAGCCTCTTGATGAAAGTGAAAGAGGAGAGTGAAAAAGTTGGCTTAAAGCTCAACTTCAGAAAACGAAGATCATGGCATCCGGTCCCATCACTTCAGGCAAATAGATGGGGAAACAGTGGAAACAATGGCTGACTTTATTTTTCTGGGCTCCAAAATCACTGCAGATGATGATTGCAGCCATGAAATTAAAATAAACTCCTTGGAAGGAAAGTTATGACCAACCTAGACAGCATAAAAAGTGGTCATGTATGGATGTGAGAGTTGGACTGTAAAGAAAGCTGAACACTGAAGAATTGATGCTTTTGAACTGTGGTGTTGGAAAAGACTCTTGAAAGTCCCTTGGACTGCAAGGAGATCCAACCAGTCCATCCTAAAGGAGATCAGTCCTGTGTTCATTGGCAGGACTGATGTTGAAGCTGAAACTCCAATACTTTGGCTACCTGATGCAAAGAGCTGACTCATTTGAAAAGACCCTGATGTTAGGAAAGATTGAGGGCAGAAGGAGAAGGGGACGACAGAGGATGAGATGGTTGGATGGCATTACCGACTCAATGGACATGGGTTTGGGTGATGGACAGTTGGTGATGGACAGAGAGGCCTGGTGTGTTGTGGTTCATGGGGTCACAAAGAGTCGGACACAACTGAGTGGCTGAACTGAACTGAACCGAACCTCTATAGTGAAGGCAGGAAAAGAAGGGTTGGGGATGTTGTGGGGTGAGCAAATCCACAGTGTCTTCCTTGCTGAAGTAGATCTAGCTACTCCCAGCTGAAAAACTTTCTGACAGAAAGTAGTACCAGTTAAGGCAAGGGATCAGACAAAATTCTGGAGATGTGAGATGACTGTTAGGGAGGAGGCTTCTGGGAAATTTCATCAACCTTAATAAAATGGTCATCCTATTAAAATGGTGCAGAAATCAGGCCCAGGGTCAGTGCACAAACTAATGAGGCTCCACCACAGATTTCTCCAATATTTCTCCTGTCTTACTGCCTTTGTTTTCCACGGAATCATTCCTCCTAGAATATCAGAGGAATGCACCCTCGGAATTTACTAAAAGATACAGACAGGGTAGAGGAGTTTGGGTTCTGAGGTGGGAAAGTGAAAGTGAAAGTCACTCAGTCATGTCCAGGCCAGAATACTGGAGTGGGTAGCCTTTCCCTTCTCCAGGGGATCTTCCCAACCCAGGGATCGAAGCCAGGTCTCCCACATTGCAGGCAGATTCTTTACCAGCTGAGCCACAAGGTGGGAAAGACCTAGGGCTAATTTCTGGCCTATCATTTCTATGCTGTGTGACCTTAGGCACGTGGCTCCACCTCTTTGAGCGTCAGTTTCTTCATCTGTAAAACGGAGCTAATGAGAGCCCCTGCCTCCCCTCAGTGAGGTATGAGGATTGAATGAGATCAACAGCATATTAATAAAACAACAAGCTCCATTGTGCCCGACTCTTTGGGACCCCATGGACAGTAGCCTGCACCAAGCTCCTCCGTCCATGGGATTTTCAAGGCACGAGTACTGGAGTGGGTTGCCATTTCCTTCTTCAGGGGATCTTCCCAACCCAGGGATCTAACCCAGGTCTCTCACATTGCAGACAGACGCTTTACCATCTGAGCCACCAGGGAAGTCTTTAATAAAACAAGCTCCACTCCTAGTACTAAGGTAGGTGCTCAGTGAACTGGTTTCTATTGTTGCTATTATCAAATATTTTAGCACAATCCTTCTGTTGTGGAGTTGAAGACATTGCTTTTAAAACATCAGGCCACAGAAAATCAGTGGACAGGATTCTTATTGCACCTCCTTTGAGGAACGCTTTAATGAAATACAGAACGAAATTCTTATTAGCATATCAGTCCTTTCTGTGTAAATGACCGTCATCCTAAGCATGACAGTGGTACCCTTGAGTGTAGGGGGAAGAAGGTGCCTACCCCCTCAGCACCTTTATCAGCAGCTCAAGTCCAGTGGGGGGAGGGGAGGTCAGTGACTATCCCCCTCCCAGGATGGAGGTGGCCAGCATCCTGAGCTGCCCTCCACACTTCCTGACATTTGTGGTTTAATCAAGCCCCATTAATCCCTCCAAGTATCAAAGCCCAGCACAGGAACCACAAACTCCCACAGCCTCTGACGGGAATTGTGTGGCTAAAGCCAAGGGGAACTCTTTGAAAGGTAATTAGTGTCCTTTGAATTCAGGGCCCTTTGATTTTGCTTCCTGGCTTTAAATGGTCACAGGAGATTTTGCATCAGGGAGGAAAAACAAAAAAGCAGCAGCAAAAGCTCCTTGCAAGGGACCTTCTGCCTCCTCTTGAGTTGTGCTGCGGCTTGGGAGAGGATATTTGTGAATATGGTCAGAGGCGGATGAGTTGTCGAAGGGCTGTTTACTCATTCATTCATTCAGGCTCATGCTCTGCACCAGGCACCAATGCTAAGCATGGGATGTGCAAATTTCATTGGTCATTCGTTCATTTTTAATATCTCCATGTCAGACACCAAGCTGGGCCCCAGTCCTAAGGTTGTTATTCAGTGGAGGAGGCACACCATAAACAGGTAAATAAATAAAAATAATGGCTTTGAGAGTAGAGTGTGTGTGACCTCAGTCGCTCAGCCATATCGGACTCTTTTATGACCCCATGGACTGTAGCCCGCCAGGCTCATCTGTCCATAGGATTTCTCAGGCAAGATTACTGGAGTGGGTTGCCATTCCCTTCTCCAGGGGATCTTCCTGACCCAGGGATCAAACCTAGGTCTCCAGCATTGGCAGGCAGATTCTTTACCACTGAGCCACCTGGGAAGCCTGAGAATAGAGTACCAAGAACTAAATAATGTTCATTCAGTGAAGAATGGAAGAAGTGTCTTCACTGTGGGGAGCTGGGGAAGGCCACCTTGAGGAGGGACTTCCCTGGTATCACAAAGAGTCAGTCCCTCTAATTCTTAAACTGGGACACCTTCTTAATACATCTTTTCCTTTGCCATCTTTTAATACATATAAGGTTGAAGAGAAGGCTTTATTTCCAGTAAGGAAACAGTCAAAGGGCAATCATTAATTAAAATTTAATTTCCCTGTCAGGGATTAATAAAGAATAGAGGGGAATGTGACAAACTCGAAAGAATCATATTTTATGCAAAGAGGGCAGTTGTTGGTCCCTGCTATCCTATTGTTTCATGTGGAAATGTGGGATAGTTTAGATATTTTATGAAATCTTCACATTTAAAAATATCGATGTAAAAAGCATGAGTTTGCATCCTCCATACAATAGCCAACCTCTACGATGACCCCAGTGGTCCCACCTTCCGGTATTTATTCTCTTGTGTCATCTTTCCTCCACTGAATCAGGGCTGGCCTCTGCAATCAGTAGGAAATGGTAGACCTGATAGTGTGTGGTTTCTGAAGCGAGCTCACAAAAGCACTGAGACTCCATATTGCTCACTTGAATCACTCACTCTGGGGGCAGCAGCCAAGCCACAAGGACACTCGAGTCATCCTCCTTTGAGACCCATGGAAAGAGGTACTGAGGCTCTCAGCCTCCAGCCAGCGCCAGCTGGACAGCCACAGAAGGAAAACTATTTGGAAGAGAGTCCTTCAGCCCTAGTCAAGCTCCAGGTGAGTGAAGCTCCTGCCAATACCCAACTGGACCCTCATGAAAGACTGTAAGACAGAGCTGGCTGGCCTGCTCCCAAATTCCTGACCCATAGAAACCATGAGAGATCATATATGATTTTCGTTGTGACTGTTGTTGTGTAACCCAAGGGTTGACAAACTTTATCTATAAAGGGCCAGGTAATGGTTCCGTTGTGGCTCAGCTGGTAAAGAAGCCGCCTGCAGTGTGGGAGGCCTGGGTTTGATCCCTGGGTTGGGAAGATCCCCTAGAGAAGGGAAAGGCTACCCACTCCAGTATTCTGGCCTGGAGAATTCCATGGACTGTATAGTTCAGAGGGTCACAAAGAGTTGGACATGATTGAGCAACTTTCATGTTCACTAATGCAGGAGACCTGGTTTGATCTCTGGGTCAGGAAGACCCCTGGAGAAGGGAATGGCTACCCATTCCAGTATTCTGGCCTGGAGAACTCCATGGACAGAGGAGAAACTGGCTGGCTGCCGTCCATGGGATCGCAAAGAGTTGGACACGACTGAGTGACTAACACTTTCACTTTCACAGTAAATATTTCAATCTGTACAGACCATATAATCTCTGTTAAAACTATTCAAGTCTGAAAAAAGTAGCCCTAGGTCATACATACGACTGAGCAACTTCACTTTCACTTTTCACTTGCATGCATTGGAGAAGGAAATGGCAACCCACTCCAGTGTTCTTGCCTGGAGAATCCCAGGGACAGAGGAGCCTGGTAGGAGGCCGTCTATGGGGTCGCATAGAGTTGGATACGACTGAAGCGACTTAGCAGCAGTAGAAGCAGGTCATACATAAAAGAATGAGTGTGGCTGTGTTCCAATAAAACTTGATTTACCAAAACAAGCAGTGGGCCAGATTTGGCCTGAGGACCACAGTTACTAAATCTTTACTTTAAGCCTCTTTCTTTTGCAATTGGTTATGTGGCAGTATACAACTAATTCACGACTTCAGTTTGTGAAGTGACCTGAACAGCGCGCCTTTCAGGCAAAGCACACTGTTGGTGCTTTGGAGGCCAGATTAGAAGCTGCACGCAGCACAAGGATCGAGGGACAATGGTCCCAGGAAGAGACAATGAGCCCAGGCTTGGACGAGGAGATGACACAGATGGCCTTTGTTCTTCCTGCCAGTCAACATCACAAGAATGATATTACAACCATAATGGAGACCATGCCCTTTCATTCTCCCTGCAGTCTGGTGCTGACCTTGAACTGTCTCAAGAATAAACAAAGGGCACAGATAGGGAGGAAGCCTTCTCCCTCCCCAAGTGCTGTGAGGAGTGTGCAGAGTTGGCATGGGGCAAGCTCCTCAGCTGCTAATAAGGCCGAATCTTGAACCCAGGACAAAGGAACTCTCATGGAGGGTTCTAGGAACACTGCCTCTTGCCCGGTCTCTCTGCACCTTCCATGTGCCTTCTGCAGCCTGTTCCTCACAGCACCTCTGAGCACCCAATTCCCTGCTGGAGTCAAAGCTGCAGCTGGGCACAACCTGGGGCCAACCTGAGCCTGAAACACAAAGGTCTACCAGTGTGGTAGGTGGGCCAGGAGCTAGCATGGGGCAGGAGCTAGCGCAAGGCGCCCAGGAGCTGGGGAGGCGGGGGAAGAGAGTCAGAGGGCAGGGAAATGAAGAAGGGGAGGAGAGAACGGAGGAAAGGGCGGGGGAGAGAGAATCGAACCATCCAGAAGAGTTTGGATACAGGGCTCACACGGTGTCACCAGAATCTTGCCTCTCTCTTGATCCAGCTGTGTAAATTCCATTCTCTAGCAACCCGGGCAGCTCCAACTTGTGGATTCTACAGCCGCACAAAGCAGTGACAGTAGCAATCCCAGCAGCGGTTTGGGATCCACTCTAATTGGCTCTCAGGTCACATGCCCACATACTGTAACCAATCATTGTGTCCAGGAAATGTCCAAGTCAGATTGGCTTGGGTCCAGTGCTCCACCCCAGCCCTCCTGGACTGGAAGAAGAGGAAACCAGCCACAAGAAAGGGAAAGTTTTAGGTTCCGGGCAGGATGGAGTCCCAAACTATGTCTCCTTTAAAGTTTACTGATTGAAAATTTCCTTTCCATTCCCTTCCTTGTGCAAAAGGGGCGATCGTACTGTGAGAGAAGGATGTGCCTGTGGTCACACAACTTGTCAGTGGTGCTGTGCACTGAATGTTTGCACATGCCTCTGAAATTCATATGTTGAAGCCCTAATCCCCAGTGTGACAGTATTTGAAGGTGGGGCCTTTGGGAAGAGGTAGGTTTAGGTGAGGTCATGATGGGAGAGACTGCAGGAAGGGAACAGTGCTCTTGTAAGAAGAGAAAGAGACCAGACATCTCACCGCCCCACCATGTGAGAGTACAGCAAGAAGGCAGCCATCTGCAAGCCTAGAACAGGGCCCTCACCACACACCGAATCTGTTAGTACCTTGATCTTGAACTTTCCAGCTTCCAGACTGTGAGAGATAGAGTAGCCGCCCAGTCCATGGGGTTTTGTTACTGGAGTCCAAGTGGACTGCGACAGTGACAAAAGCCAGGCATGATTCAGGGCCTTGCTCTCTGGCAACTGTCTCCTCAGCGGCAAGGCCAAATGAGCCAGGTACTGCGGGAGCCAATGGGGCTCTGAGGCTACCTGGGAAGATTTATGGCAGGCTGCAGGGGTGGGGGGGGCGGGGGAGGGGGG
>SJYX01017598.1:7733-44422 GCA_006410675.1 Oreotragus oreotragus | reverse complement strand
GGTTTTTTTTTTTGTCTCAACTAATTTGAGTTTTCCTTCCTTTGCAAATTAAGCATTCCTAAGCATTACAGCCTTTAATGAAGACTTGACAGCTGAGCTCTTCAAAGGTAAAAGCCCCTCCCTTAGCCCCACGGAAGCACTTGGTATAGAGTCCAAAGAACTGGAGCCATGACCCAAACCAGGACAACCTGCCTTGTGGCTGCAGTTGACACAAAGATGCTCTAAGATCTTTGCACACACAAAGATGCTGTGTGCAAGATGGCTGTGGGGCCGTGGATAAGGCAGAGGGAACACTCTCATTCAGAAGGAAATGGCCTATGCCACATTTTTCCCATCCTTGCCATCTGGGGTTTAACCCAGCCATTGGGAAATATCTTTTCTTTTTTCCTTGTTAAGCTGGGCCAGCCCTTTCCACCAGGCCTTGAGAGCAAGGTGGAAACTATGGTGCTTCCGGACAGGCTGAGGTTTGTGGCTGGAGGCTGGACCTCATCCCTGCCATGTCCCTGATAGCCAGTCTCTCTGACCTGCCACACCCACATTACCTGCCCACCAGGCCATTCCCAGACTTGCTCTGGCCTGGCCAGCTCAGCAGCTGTGGAGTGCTCCAGACAGTGGAGGGAATGTGAGACATCATTCAGAGGTCAGCTGATGCAACTGTCCTGGAGAGATGGGCGGACTGAGGCCAGCCAGGGGAGGAGACCCACCCAGGGTCACATAGACATTCAACAAAACCCCAGGGCTTGCAAGATCAGAGTAACTGGGTTTTAACCCAGGCTTCGCTTAATTTCAGAGTGATTTGGGGCAAGTACCAACACCTTTGTGGTTCCTTAATCAAAGGTTAGAATGGTTTCTCTTGTGTTGGGTTGTCAGTAGGGTGAAATGAGGAGCACAACAAACAGCAGGGGCTTGGCCTCCCCCGAAGAACAGCTCTGGACCCCTGGTTGTTCAGTCGCTGAGTCGTGTCTGACTCTTTGCAGCCCCATGACCTGCAGCACGCCAGGCTTCCCTGTCCTTTACTATCTCCCCAAGTTTGCTCAAACTCATGCCCATTGAGTCAGTGATGCCATCCTACCATCTCACCCTCTGTTGCCCCATTCTCCTCCTGCCTTCAATCTTTCCCAGCATCAGTCTTTTCCAATGAGTTGGTTCTTCACGCCAGGTGGACAAAGTATTGGAGCTTCAGCTTCAGCACTAGTCCTTCCAATGAATATTCGGGGTTGATTTCTGTTACGATTAACTAGTTCGATCTCCTTGCTGTCCAAGGAACTCTCACGAGTCTTCTCCAACACCACAGTTCAAGTGTATTTTCAAGATAATCAAGTGTATTTTCTAGATAATCGTCATACAGGATGCTACTTGTCACTCTGCAGTTTATGAATGAGGAAATTAGGGCTCAGACAGGCAAAGCAACTTAGCCAAGGTTACACAGTCAGGGGCTTCCCTGGTGGCTGAGAGGGTAGAGAATTTACCTGTAATGCAGGAGACCCAGGTTTGATCCCTGGGTTGGAAAGATCCCCTGGAGAAGGGGATGGCAATCCACTCCAGTGTGCTTGCCTGGAGAATCTTATGCACAGAGGAGCCTGGCGGGCTATAGTCCATGGGGTCACAAAGAGTCGGACATGCCTGAGAGACTA
The DNA here is from genome assembly GCA_006410675.1 of Oreotragus oreotragus. NCBI lineage: Eukaryota > Metazoa > Chordata > Mammalia > Artiodactyla > Bovidae > Oreotragus > Oreotragus oreotragus. Next base: position 42,788 of record SJYX01017598.1, on the reverse strand, counting down.
ACACTTTCATTTTTCACTTCACACGGCGAAGGCCAACAATTTCTCCTTCTAGAGCTGTTTGTGTGTCCTGCCTCCTTGACTAGACTGTGAATCCAGCTCCAGGTAGAGTCCAGGAGATATATTTGGGAATGTTCTGGCGCATGTGACAGGGGCCGGGCGGTGCGTGGAAACAGGGCAGCTCCCAGAGCCTGTGGCAGGCCACTCAAGGGCATGAGGCTGCAGCACTACAGCTGGCTGTGCCTTTGGCCCCTCCAGATCCTGAAGAACAGTCCAGGCCTACGTGGTGGCCCACCCTGCCCCTTCCTAATCTCCCCACTGAGAAGACCACCCATGGTCAAATAGTTTGCAAGTGCTTGAGCCTGGACTGGAACCCAGGACGTCCAACATTGCATGCTGCAGGCTTCATACTAGGTCTCCAAGACCTAGACTCAAGCCCAAGGTTTTCTTCTCAACCAGTGTGTGACCTGGGCAAGTTATTTAACCTCCCTCTGAGCTAGTTAACCTCTCATGAAGTAGTTAAGATAATTAGATAATGTAAGCCAAGTGCCAGACACATGGTAAGTCCTCAATAAACAGTGCTATTTCCCAAGGCCTCATTATCTCAAATAATGAGCCATCACTTAGGAGCCCCTGCCATGTGCCAGGCACTGTGGGAGGTGCTTTGGTGACATCATCTCCAGGAATCCTCCCAACAACCCCTGGGGAGAGACCACTGTAGCCACTATCTGACAATTTGAGAAGTCATTTGCCCAAAATTGCACAGAGTGAGCAGTGAGGTTGAGATATAAACCAAGTTGCCTGACTCCAAGACCTGGACACTTTCCCCTACTCTATGCATTCATTAATTCATTCAGTTCAACAAGTAGGACATCTACTATGTATGCAAGGTAACGTTCTAGGAGGTAGAGATACAGCAGTGAATCACACAGACACAAATTCCTGTGCTCCAAAAACTGATGTTCTGGCTACAGAAATATCAAGAAAAGCTTTGGTCTTTCAGGGTGAGGCCGGTCACCCATCCCCACCTGCCTGACCAAGGTGGGGCAAGTACCTGATAGGACTTTGGGGATGGAGCTGGACATGGCTAGGTAGTGAGTAGGGGGAAGGATCAGGACCAAATCTATGAAAACAGGAATGTGAAGATGTCTGCTAAGAGAAGTGGGGAATGGCTTCAGAAACAGCAGAGCAGACTCTCTGTGCCCCCGGGACTTGGATCCCTGAGGACTATGTCTCTCTGAGGTCAGCAATGTCTACAGCTAAAAGCAGGTATTTCCACACAAGAAAACTCTGACTACACTGTAGACAAAGCCTGCTTTGGTGTCTCCGGTCTAGGGCTCCTCTGAACCTCCAAGTAGAAAGAATCAGGGTGAAGATGTATACCTTACTCTGCATGGCTGTCTCTGGTGGACATTTGGGTAGGCCCAGGCGCCCCCTTGTGGCTTCCCTTGTCTGTGCATGGACCCTCCATGTGTCCCTTGGTTGGAGGGCCTAGGCCATTTCTCTGCTCCCAGTTTGAACCTCTTTCCCCTATTCTCAGCCTTTCCTGCCTTCAGCTGAGGCCTGAAAAACTTAGTCACAGTTTTCTCACACTTTACAGTGTAGACCTTGGAACACAAACTTGCTTGCAAGCGCTTGTGATGCTATCTGCAGGCACAGCCATGTGCTGGTGTAGCATGCAGACATACCTTTGGTGCAAATCCTGTGTCCACACTTAGAAGCAACTGTACAAACTTGCTGTGCTTTGTGCATGTGTGTTCAATTGCTTCAGTCGTGTCTGACTCTTTGCAACTCTATGGACTGTAGTCCACCAGGCTCCTCTGTCCATGGGATTCTCCAGGCAAGAATACTGGAGTGGGTTGTCATGCCCTCCTCCGGGGGATCTTCCCAACCTGGGGACTGAATGTGTGTGCCTCCTGCGTCTACTACATTGCAGGTGGATTCTTTACCCACTGAACCACCAGGGAAGCCCTGCTTAGCCTTAATTTTCTTTTTAAAAATGAAGATCGTAATAGTTTCTACCTTAAAGAGCTATGAGAATTAAATGAGGTAATACTCATTGGCCAATTTATCTGTTAAAGCCTCAGTACCACTCCTGTTCTACACACACTGACACACACACATGCATACACAAAAATTCTGTGCTGACTTGCCATTAGAGTTCCAGGTTAGTTTCAGACAATGAGAGGCAGCAAAGGCACGTTACTGCTTCTCCAACAGCAGCGGCAGAATCAAGAGTTTTAGGATTCGATTTTGCAGATACTGCTACAGGCTTTTCTCTGAACACAGGACAGGAGGCAGCTGCGATCACTGCTAGTGGTTTCCTGTGGTTTCTGCCATTTCCAGACTCTTTGAAAGCTACCTCCAGCCTGATCTTTACATTTCAATGCACCCAACGGCTTTGCAAGCCCCCAGTTTTTCATATCAAATCCATTCCAGCTGGATGTGGAGTAACTAGGGCTCTCATTCATGGTCCTTGGAGTCAACTATAGCACAGCTACCTTGGAAATCCATTTGGCAGTTTCTTATAACATACACTTCCAGCAGTCATGTATGGATGTGAGAGTTGGACTGTGAAGAAGGCTGAGCGCCGAAGAATTGATGCTTTTGAACTGTGGTGTTGGAGAAGACTCTTGAGAGTCCCTTGGACTGCAAGGAGATCCCACCAGTCCATTCTGAAGGAGATCAGCCCTAGGATTTCTTTGGAAGGAATGATGCTAAAGCTGAAACTCCAGTACTTTGGCCACCTCATGCGAAGAGTTGACTCATTGGAAAAGACTCTGATGCTGGGAGGGATTGGGGGCAGGAGGAGAAGGGGACGACCGAGGATGAGATGGCTGGATGGCATCACCGACTCAGTGGACATGGGTTTGGGTAGACTCCGACAGTTGGCGATGGACAGGGAGGCCTGGCGTGCTGCGATTCATGGGGCTGCAAAGAGTCGGACACGACTGAGTGACTGAACTGAACTGAACTGAACCACCATATGACCTAACAATCCCACTCGAGCAACGCACCCAAGACTAATGAAAACATAGGCTGTTGTCACTGTTCAGTCACTAAGCTGTGTCTGACTCTTTCTGACCCCACGGACTGCAGGGCACCAGGCCTCCCTGTCACTTACTGTCTCCCGGAGTTTCCCCAAGTACATGAACGCTAATAGCAGCATTATTCACAATTACCCCGAACTGGAAATAACCCAAATGTCCATCAGTAAGATAAACTGTGATACAGCCATAGAACAGACTATTATTCAGGAATAAAAAGGAAGGAACTGACACACACAACAACACAGATGAACCTCAGACACTACAATGACAGATTACAAACTAGGCAAAAAAGAGTGTATGCTTTATGTGTCAGCCACGGAAGGGTGCCCGTCTCTCTTCAAGAAAGAAATTGCCGATCACCTGTGAAGACTGAAGTTCTCCAACAGCCCATAGCTGTAGTACGTTTGGGATAATGCTGAGGCCACGCTCTTCATGGCAGTTCTCCCAGTGACAGGTCGCTGAGGGTGTGCAAAGGGGTGCTTGACTGCCTCTGCCCGATGTGGGACTCTACGGGAATCTTTGTTCTGAGCCGACTGAGATTTACTCAGAACTGCACCAAAACCTGAGGCTCGTCCTGCACAATTTTCATTTCTTCCCCCTCTTCTTTCACAGGTGTCAGACCTGCATCATGGAATGAAAATCCTTCTCAGCTAGTCCTGCTTTTGCTCCCCTTTCTCTTTCATAAGTCTTCTCTGCAAAAAATCTCTAGCACTGCTAACTCCATCCTGAGATCTGCTTCCCAGGACCCCTAACTGACATTCTTTTCGATGAAATTTTAAGAGGGGCCAAATTAATCTGTAGAGATAGAAAACAGATCAGCAGTCAAATGAGCAAGAGGTTGGAGAGATCAGTTGCAGAGGGGCACGAGCAAACTTTTTGGAGTAACATGAATGCGCTATATCTTGACTATCATGGTGGTTACACTGGTTTATACATTTTTCAAAACCTATTGAAGTGTACAATTGAATCGGTAATTTTAATGTATGCAAATTATACTTCCATAAAGATTTTTTTTTTAATCTCTGCTTTCTAGAAATATCTAGACCATGTGGTGGTTACAGGATTGTGTACATTTGTCAAAACACAGAACTATACACTAAAAAGAAGGATTTGTACTATGGTAAGTTTTGTCGTTGTTGTTTAGTTGCTAAGTTGTGTCCCACTCTTTTGCGACCCTATTGACGGTAGCCACCAGGTTCCTCTCTCCATGGGATTTTCCAGGCAAGAATACTGAAGTGGGAGGCCATTTCCTTCTCCAGGGGATCTTCCCAACCCAGGGATCAAACCCACATCTCTTGCACTGCAGGTAGATTCTTTACCACTGAGCTATCAGAGAAGATCTGTTAGATACAAGTTATACTTTCATGAAAAAAAGAATGAATCAGGAAAGTGATTTTTACTGGTTATCTCAAGTGATTATTACTTTAACGCTTCACTGCAGAACTCACACTTCTGATTTCAAAAATTACGACAAAGCTGCTACAGTAATCAAAAGAGTGTAGTACTGGTATAAGGGACAGACACTTAGACCCATGGAACAGAAATAAGAGCCCAGAAATTAACCCTTGCATATATAGTTAAATGATTTTTGACAAGGGTGCCAAGACCATTCACGGGGAAAGGACACTCTTTATAACAAATGATGGTGCTAGGAAAATTGGATATCCATATGCAGAAGAATGAAGATGAATCCCTATCTCACACCACACACCAAACTTAACTAAAAATGGACCAAAGCCCTAAATGTGAGGTCTAAAACTATAAAACTCTTAGAATAAAACAGGATAAAAGCTACGTGATATTAAATTTGGCAGTGATTTCCTGGATCTGATACCAAAAGCACAGGCAATGACAAAAAATAAACAAATTGGGCTTAATGAAAATCTAAAACTTTTGTACATCCTAAAATTTGATCAACAGAGTAAAAAGCAACCCACAGAATGAGAGAAAAATATTTGCAAATTGTATATCTGATAAGGGATTAATACCCAGAATACATAAAGAACTTTTAAAACTCTATTAGACACACACACCACAGACACAAAATCTCAATGCAAGATCTACGAGGGAAACTATAAACAACTCTGATGAAAGAAATCAAAGAACTAAATAGCGAGATATTCCATATTCACAGATTAGGAAGACTCAATAGTATTAAGATGTTAGGTCTTTCAAACTTGATCTATGGATTCAGTGCAGTCCCAATCAAAACCACAACAAGTTATTTTGTGGATATCAACTTATTTCAAAGTTTACCTAGAGAGGCAAAAAACCCAGAATAGTGAACACTATATTGAAGGAGATCAATTACCTGACTTCAAGACTTACTATAAAGCTATGGTAATCAGGACAATGTGGTACTGGTGAAAGAACTGACAAAGAGATCAGTGGAACACAGGAGAGAGCCTAGAAATGAATCCAAATAGATACAGTCAACTGATCTTTCACAAAGAAGTAAAGGTGATATAATGGAAGAATGGTAGTCTTTTTAACAAACAGTGCTGGAACATTTAAATACACGCAAACTAAATTTAAATACACGCAAATAAACAAAAGAATCTGGACACAGGCCTTACATCTTTCACAAAAATTAACTCAAAAGGAATCACAGACCTAAACATAAAATGCAAAACTATAAAACTTCTAGAAGACAATGTAGGAGATGTTATGTAGACAAGCTAGGGTCTGGTGATGACTTTTTAGATACAACACCAAAGGCACAGTTCATGAAAGAAAGAACCAATAAGCTGAGCTTCATTAAAATTTTAGAAGTCTGCTCTGCTAAACACATAGTCAAGAGAATAAAATGACAAGCCATAAACCGGGAAAAAATTTGCAGAAGTCCTGTCTGATGAAGGACTTTAATTCAAAGTAAACAGAATTCTGAACAATGAGTTGTTCAACAATAAGAAAACAACCAATGTAATTAAAAATTGGGCCAAAGACCTGAACAGACACCTCATCATAGAAGATATACAAACGGCAAATTAGCATATGGAAAGATACTACGCAGCATACGTGATCAGGGAAATGCAAGTGAAAACAATGAGCTAGTACTACACACCTATTAGAATGGCCAAAATTCCAAACACTGACAACATTAATGCTGGTGAGAATATGAAGCAACACGAACTCATTGCTGGTGGGATGCAAAATGGTACAGTTATTTTGGAAGACAGTTCGGCAGCTTCTTACAAAACTGAACATACTCTTATCATGAAATCCAGGAATTATGGTCCATGGTATTTACCCAAAGAATGTGAAAACTTACGGTCACACAAATGCCTGCACATGTATGTTGATAGCAGCTTTACTTACATTTGCTTAAANAATGGTACAGTTATTTTGGAAGACAGTTCGGCAGCTTCTTACAAAACTGAACATACTCTTATCATGAAATCCAGGAATTATGGTCCATGGTATTTACCCAAAGAATGTGAAAACTTACGGTCACACAAATGCCTGCACATGTATGTTGATAGCAGCTTTACTTACATTTGCTTAAACTCAGAAACAACCAAGATGTCCTTCAGTAAGTGAATGGGTAAACAGGCGCATCCGGATAGTGGAATGTTATGTGTGTGCTCAGTTGCTCAGTCATATCTGACTCTTAGCAACCCTACAGACTTTGCCCACCAGGCTCCTCTGTCCATAGGATTTTCCTGGCAAGAATACTGGAGTAGGTTGCCATTTACGCCTCTAGGAGTGGGATGTAATGCAATGCTAAGAACAAAAACAGACAAACAAAAAAATGAACAACAACAAAAAAAACCCACCAAGCTCTCAAGCCATGAAAATACATGGAAGAACTGTAAATGTGTATTACTAAGTGAGAGAAGCCAGTCTGAAAAGACTACATACTGTATGTGTAACAGTTTGGAAAAGGCAAACTATAAAGAAATAAAAAGAATGGTGGTTACCTAGGATTAAGAGGGAGGGAGGGATAAATAAGTGGAGGGAAAAGGATTTTTAAGGCAGTGAAATTACTCTGTATGAATCCATGATGGCAGAAACATGTCATTATACATTTGTTCAAACCTACAGAATGTACAACACCAAGAATGAATCCTGATGTAAAGTAAGAACTGTGGTGATAATGATGTGTCAATGTAAGTTCACCAACTGTAAAAAATGTACTATTCTTTGGGGGATATTGATAAAGGGAGGGGCTGTGCATGTGTTGAGGGAGAGAACATATCAGTTCAGTTCAGTTCAGTAGCTCAGTCGTGTCCAACTCTTTGCGACCCCATGAATCGCAGCACGCCAACCCTCCCTGCTCATCACCATCTCCTGGAGTTCACTCAAACTCACGTCNCTAAGTCACTTCAGTCGTGTCCGACTCTGTGTGACCCCATAGACGGCAGCCCACCAGGCTCCCCCATCCCTGGGATTCTCCAGGCAAGAATACTGGAGTGGGTTGCCATTTCCTTCTCCAATCGCTAATCATTAGGGAAATGCAAATCAAAACCATAAAGAGATATCAGTTCATACCCATTAGCATGGCCACTATCAAAAACAAAACAGAAAATAACAAACGTTGGTGAAAATGTGGAGAAATGTGAACCATTGTGTACTGTTGGTGGGAATGTAAAATGTTACAGCCCTGGTGGAAAACAGTATGGTGATTCCTCATAAAATTAGAAATAAAATTACCGTTGGTTCAAGAATTCTACTTCTGGGTATATATTCAAAACAACTGAAATCAAGGTCTTGAAGAAATATTTGTACACACATGTTCACAGAAGCATGGTTCATAATAGCCAAAAGGTGGAAGCAACCCAACTGTCCACCAACAGAGGAGTAGATAAGCAAAATGTAATAGATATAGACATTCCATTGTATAGATAGATAGATATGTGAACAGATATATAGAAATATATCTGTCATTTGTTGTTGTTTAGTTGCTAAGTTGTGTCTGACTCTTTGCAAACTCACAGACTGTAGGCTGCCAGGCTCCTCTGTCCATGGGATTTTCCAGGCAAGAATACTAGAGCAGGTTGCCATTTATTTCTCCAGGGGATTTTCCCAACCCAGGGATTGAATTAGCATCTCCTACTTGGCAGGCAGATTCTTTACCACTAAGTAACCTGGAACCCCATATATGTGACATATTAATAGATATATACATATATATATACACATATGGAATTTTATTCAGCCTTTAAAAGAAAGGAAATTCTGACACATGCTATAATATGGATCAATCTTGAAGATATTTAGCTGTGAAATAAGCCAGTTACAAAAAGACAATACTATATGATTCCACTTAAATGAGGTATCTAGAGTAGTCAAATCTTTTGAGACAGAAAGTAGAACGGTGATTGCCAGGGACTGGGAAGAGGGGAAGATGGGGAGTTCATGTATAATGGGTACAAAGTTTTAAGTTTTGCAAAATGAAATGAGTTCTGAAGATGAATGTTGGTGATTGCACAACCATATGTATGTATTTAATACCACTGAACCATATACTTCTAAATCATAAAGATAACTAAATTTTGTTATATATATTTTACCACAATAAAAAAACTTTCAAAAAACTAAGTTATAATTATATAATATGTATATTCTTTATATATATATATAATACGTATATTCTTAAAAAATTATCCCCTCTGGGTGTCAAATATGCTGGGCACCCCATTGACAAGGCAAATGGGAAGTTCAGATACTACTGAATAGTATCAATCATGGAGGGCTTCCTGGAGGAGGTGTAGTGGTTGGACTGATGTTAGGCTAAAGGGGCAGGATTCCAGTGGTGAATGATTCCACCTCACTGTTCATCTGGATCCTGCTTCTCAGCTCACTTTTTCACAGTTTCCAGGGAGACAGATTCCAAGGAACTTGGAATATGCACATTGCTGTCACTTGGCAACCAAGAACTGGTGGGTGCAACAACTTGCTATGTTCTTCCATCATCCTGGGTCCTGATCTCTGGCATGGACTCTGAAAAGCCCAGGCAGTGGGGGCCCAGCCAGGGAGGCACCTTCTACCAGCCTTCCTTCTCAACCACTCACAAGCCTCACAGAGACAACTGAGACTCTTGTTGATGGCGGTAAGTCCACAGAATGCGAGAAGGACTGGGGGCATGGCACAGACAACCTTCAGCCCCAGAGGATTCCCCCATTTGCTCCCATTCATGGAGGACCCTGGAGGACCCCAGGATCCAGTGTGAATGGAAGACAATTCTGGTCTCAAGGGATTCCGAGCCTAGTGCAAGAGACAGAGCTCACTTCATTCTTTCAATATCCAGATGCTAGTGCCTACTCCATGCTGGCTGCTGGCCCACAGATCTTGAACTGCGGCAGACCGGAGTGAGTGAACAAAATACCCCAGTTGCCTCGCCTTCAACTGAAACAACTCTGAGACATGTCCTACACTGCTTCCCAGAGTTGCCTGGCAGGACTGAGCTTCAGGTGCCCACAGGGAGCATCCTGCCATGAGCATATAACATACACTGGCTCCCTTCCATTCCCTATCTCACTTCTCTGCTCCCTAACTGCTATTTCCTGGAATCAGCTCTCCAATAAACCACTAAAATCCTCATCTCAGGCTGGCTTCTGCGGGAAGCCAAGCTAACAGGGATGCTGTATCACAAGGAAACAAACTTCTGTGAGCTGTAACCAATTGTATGCAAAGCAATGGCCAAACCAAGGGGAGCCACCTGCCCAGGTTCAGGCAATGGTGGAGGTGGTGGGGACTTTGCCTTTAAAACACTTGAAAGCAGTAATATAATGGACCAACAAGCAGTCTCCTTTTCTTATCACCATGAACCAGTCACTCTAACCAACTTCAGTGATAAAATTCTCTTCCCCACTGAACATAATAGATCTCATTGTCCATGCCCACCCTTTGAGGCTACCTGCACTGAGAGTAACTGGCTGTGAGGAGGGGAGATGGGGGAAGGTCTTACTCATGCAACAGTGACCCGCCAATCACACAGTACCAGCTGCCTGGTACAGTCCTCCAAATGTCCCTCTCGTGGTAGTTTTCCACTCGGTTATCTCTGTCATCTTTTTTAACCACTAGACAGTGAGCTCCATAAAGACAGGAATTAAGGCTTGGTTATCTGGGCCTGACTCATAGTAGACACTTAGGAATGGGGCTGCTACTTTTGTGCAGTGCACAGCTTGCATCACTATTCATGGTGATCCAGCCTATGGAGGTTTTGTGAATTAGTGAATGAATGAATAGGTGAGAATTTTCAATAATGGGGACGGACAATGCAGAAGGGATACAGTAAGCAAAAGTAGGAAGCTTGCAAGTGCAAAATTTCTCAGTGCAGAGAGCAAGTAGCTTTATGTCACTGGCAGCACCGGCAATACACCTCAGGAGTTCCGTGGTCATCAGCTTTCACTTCAGTTCAGTTGCTCAGTCGTGTCTGACTCTGTGACCCCATGAATTGTAGCACACCAGGCCTCCTTGTCCATCACCAACTGCAGAGTTCACTCAGACTCACGTCCATCGACTCAGTGATGCCATCCAGCCATCTCATCCTCTGTTGTCCCCTTCTCCTCCTGCCCCCAATCCCTCCCAGCATCAGTCTTTTCCAATGAGTCAACTCTTTGCATGAGGTGGCCAAAGTATTGGAGTTTCAGCTTTAGCATCAGTTCTTCCAAAGAACACCCAGGACTGATCTCCTTTAGAATGGACTGGTTGGATCTCCTTGCAGTCCAAGGGACTCTCAAGAGTCTTCTCCAACACCACAGTTCAAAAGCATCAATTCTTTGGCACTCAGCTTTCTTCACAGTCCAACTCTCACATCCATACATGACTACTGGAAAAACCATAGCCTTGACTAAACGGACCTTAGTCGGCAAAGTAATGTCTCTGCTTTTGAATATGCTATCTAGGTTGGTCATAACTTTCCTTCCAAGGAGTGTCTTTTAATTTCATGGCTGCAGTCACCATCTGCAGTGATTTTAGCACCACCCAATGTGTGTTTGACCTACCTGCTCTCTGCCTCAGACATGCTCAACCAGAATCTCTGCAAATGGGATTCAAGAACCTGGGCATCCCAGGGGAACCCCAAGAACACAAAATTTGGAGAAGTACTGGGCCAGCTAACAAAACGGGTAGTGGATTTCAAAAGAGTGAAATTGGCCCCACTGAGCTGAGCCCAGGCCAATATTTCATTCATTCACCATCCATTCATTCATTACAATAAGTATATATTGAACCAGGGAAGCATTAAAGTATACCTGTGCACTAAGACAGACATGGTCCCTTCTCCCTTGTCACAGTTTAGTGGTAAGCCAGTCATCAAATTATTAAGCAAATATTTAGCATACTGTCAGGTTATGATTAATGCTTTGCAGGAAAGACAGCAAGGTAAGGAATTAAGATAAAGCTATGACAAAACTAGACAGCATATTAAAAAGCAGAGACATTACTTTGCTGACAAAGGTCTGTATAATCAAAGCTATGGTTTTTCCAGTAGTCATAAATGGATGTGAGAGCTAGACCATAAAAATGGCTGAGTGCCGAACAATCAATGCTTTCTAACTGTGGTACTGAAGAAGACTTAAGTGTCCCTTGGACTGCAAGGAGACAAAACCAGTCAATTCTAAAGGAGATCAACCCTGAATATTCATTGGAAGAACTGATGCTGAAGCTGAAGCTCCAGTATTTTGGCCACCTGATACGAAGAGCTGACTCATTGGAAAAGACTTTGATGCTGGAAAAGATAGAAGGCAGGAGGAGAAGGGGACAACAGAGGATGAGATGGTTGGATGGCACCACAAAGTTAATGGACATGAGTTCAGCAAGCTCCAAGAGATGGTGATGGACAGGGAAGCCTGGCGTGTTGCAGTCCATGGGGTCGCAAAGAGTCAGATATGACTGAGTGACTGAACAATAAAAGGGTTAAGATAGGATGTTGTTTAGCTGGGATGTCAGGGAAGCCCTCTGCTGAGGCTGAGAGGTGAGGGAAGGAGTCACCTAAAATGAAGGCATAAACCATGTAGCTGTTTGTGGAAAGAGCAGTCCAGGGGGAGGCAGTGGAGGTGGGAGGAAGGGATTAGATTCATACATTCATACAATACATTCTGAGGGTAAAGTCGGATCTGATGTGGGTGTGAAAGGTGAGGGAAGTCAAGGTCACTACAGTCAGGAGTGCGGAGGATGAGAGGGGAGTTGAAGGAGTTAATGTCTGAGAGAGAGGTGAGGGTGAGGAACGCAGATCAGATGATGGTTCCTGCAGACCAAGGGGAAGGACTTACTTTTCTTTTGAGTGTGATGGGAATCCCAGGAGATTTCAAGCAGAGGAGAGATGTGATCTGGTGTGTATTCTAGCAGGATCTCTAGCTGTAGAGTGCAGAACAGACTTTCAGGAGTCAGAGATGGAGTAAGGCAATTTAGTAGTTGGTGCAGACATTCAAGTGGGGGATGATGGTGGCTTTCAGGATGGTGGTGACTGGGACCGGAAAACTAAATTTATCTGAGTAAAAATAGTAAGTGGTACAAATCAGGAAGAAGACAGTCAAATAAATGACTGACATTTGGAAAGTAGATCAGCTCTGCAGTCAGCAGTTGCGTCTTCTTGGGGGAAGCAGCTTCCATTCTCCAAGTGAAAAATGAAAGTGTTAGTCTCTCAGTTGTGTCCAACTCTTTGAGACCCCCGTGGACTGTAACTCGCCAGGCTCCTCTGTCTATGGGATTTTTCAGGCAGGAACACTGGAGTGGGTTGCCATTCCTTTCTCCAGGGGACTTTCCCAACCCAGGACTCCTGCATTGCAGGCAGATTCTTTTCCATCTGAGCTGAATTTGCAAAATGGGAATGATAATGGAATATATTTCATAAAACATTTGATAGAGTGATATGAAGTTTTTCACCCAGGATCCAGCACACAATAAACATTTAATAAATGTTATCCAACGAGCCAGACTGCTAGATTGCAGTACCATCTCTACTGTTCACTCATCGTGGTCAAATACACTCTTCTGTGTGTATGTGGTGCTATTGTGTAGTCACTAAATCGTGTTCTACTCTTTTGTGATCCCATGGACTGTAGCCTCACAGACATCTGTGTCCATGGGATTTCCCAGGCAAGAATACTGGAGTGGGTTACCATTTCCTTCTCCAGGGAATATTCCAGACTGAGGGATAGAACCCGCCTCTCCTGCTTGGTAGGCAGATTCTTTACCTCTGAGCCACCTGGGAAACCCCACGTGTCTGTTTACCCGTTTGCAAAATGGAGCTATCAAATACCACGTAACACTTACAATAACATTCCATGGAGCAAGCACTGCATTAAGTGCCGACTAGTTCTACGAATATGTTTTAATCTTATTTCGTAATCTCTTCTACCAGCATACGCCCACCCTATTTTGCAGAAGTCTGTGACTCAAAACAAAGGTAGCCCCTCTTCAACGATGCCACAACCTACGTATAGCGCACCTACCACCTACAGACAAGATGGCGATCCCAGCTTTGAAAGGACCTCACTCCCAGGGGTCCTGCCCCGACCAAGTTCTGCCTGGCGGAACCTTTAAGAGTCTTCCTTCTGTTTCCAGCCGGGCGCTCTCGCGCGGGAGCGCGGGAGTTGGAAGTTACTTCCGGTGGCCACACCCCCGCCCCGGGTGTCTCCATTTTGGTCGCGCAGGTTGACATTAGACCGCAACGTGCGGAGTAGCGGAGAAGAGTCAGCAGTATTGTGAGGGCCCTGTCGGCTCACCGCACTTTCTTTCTCCCTTCCTCCGCCCGCAGAAGCCAGGGTCGCCCATGGCTGGCTTGGAGGTACTGTTCGCGTCGGCTGCGCCGGCCATCACCTGCGCGCAGGACGCGCTGGTCTGCTTCCTGCACTGGGAGGTGGTCACGCACGGCTACTACGGCTTGGGTGCCGGCGACCAGGTACGCCCCGGAGCCAGGGTGGCATGGGACCGTTGTGGAGGCGGGAGGCGTCTTCTGCCCGAATTCAGAGACCAGAGGCCTGGTCCAGAGTGCCCGACCTTTCCCCGTCGCAGGTCCGGGCCCTGAGGCTCTTGACACCTTTGGTACCTGTAGTCTGCGGCTCAGCGAGGTGCTCTGCTGTTGCATTCTAGCTGGCACAACATGATCTGAAAACCCATGGTCAGAAACGCGCTCCAGCACCGGCTGGCGTTCTCCCAGGCTGGGATTGTGCCCTCTGGCACCGAGACGGGGGTAATGAGCTCCCTTGAACACTCCTCACCTACCCGACCCCACCGAGCTCTTTCACAAGCAGCTGGGTAGGGAGAGGGCTGTATTCAGTACCACCCTCCTACTGTACTGGAGCGTTCACCTGAATCCAAGCACCGTACAGAGGGACGCCAGTATAGGGGAGCCCTTGGACTCAGCTCCAGTCAAGAGCAGAGGGCTCGACACCCTTCACTCTATACTGCAGGGCCCCGTGCTGACCACTCACCGTTGTCATCTTGAACTCAGGCTCCAGGCCAGCAACCACCTCCCCAGCATGCACACACATGCATCCTGGGTGTGAAGGCCAAGTAACCTTTCCTTCACCGTAGCTGTCCCTGCAGTAGCAGCCCCTCCTGCTCATTCTCAGCCTCTGCCTCTTACAGCTGGGGGCCTTGTTGCAGACCCCACAGAGCCCCAGGACTGCCGGGGCCAGCCTGCCTCACTTGATTTTTTGCTGCAGCATTCTCCCATCTTCCCTGCCCCTTCTGTGTGACTCTCCCCCGCACTGTCATTGTACACATCAGCTTCCTGTGAGCACTGACTTGGACCCCTTCCTGCACAAATCCTGTCAGCAGCTCTGTCGGAGACACTTTGACAGCTTAGAGGCCTCAGTCCGTGTGGATCATTGCCTGCTCCTAACCGCCACTTTTCCCCCGTCATGTACTCCAGGCTTCCAAGTTTTAAGAAAGAATGTGATTTGGTCTAAAAAAAAAAGATCCCTGACTGAATCTCAGAAGTGCACACTGTTTACCGTGCCACATGTTGAGTTCATGCAAAACAGAAAAAGTTGCTGGCTCCAGACCGCTCGGGGGAGGCCCCAGGAGAGTGCAGATGGGGGTCTGGAGAGCATTGCCCACTGTCCATCTGTCCACCCCAGTGCTAGGTCAAGCATGTGCCCCTGGGGGATGGGTGTTGGTGTTGCACACTAGAGCGTGGTATATTTCTGCTTCTTTCTGCCCTTAAATGCTTCTGGGGCTCAGGTTGTGCTTGTCCTCCTCTCACTCTGGGTTTACTTTCATTCAGAGTAGAGGCCTTTTGGAGGAGTATCTTTCCTATTAGTTTATTCAAGGGAGGTTTTCATTTTCCAGCATGGGGCCAGCAGATTCAGCTGAGACCAGCAGTGTTTGCAAAGTTCAGAGAATGTTTGTCCAAAGCAGCAGCCTCCTGCTTCCCACCCTTCTAGGGGTGATAAGAGAGAGAGGAAGGTCCTAAAATTGTGTACTTGATCATTTACTATGTTGACAGTTAAATAGAAAGCTAAATTGTCTCCTTTTCTCTTTGGTTCTATATTCTCTGATTCAGGAAAATTGTGTCCATAAAACTTGGTTAGAAGAACAATGCACTTGCAATCAAAAATTCAGTATTGAATTTGGATTTCTCTCTTGAAGTCAGCACCACACCTCGTAAGAACTTTACAGCTCTGTCAGGTGGTTTAGGTGGCCAGGGAATAGAGATGGCCATAGGCTTGAGTTCGAGGATTTAGTTTTTTGTTGTAGGAATCTAAAGATTATGACAAAAGAGAAAAATGCCTNTATTTTAAATACAATTTACTTTCAACACACATTTGTTGAGCAGATCCTTTATGCCAGCCTTACACATAGCTTATGTCTAAGATTAAAAAAAAAAATCTACAAAACTTTAAAAAATGAACTTAGAATGAATAAGGAAAGACTTCACGAAAAATGCAAGTATTTCAGAGCTTCAGAACAACATTTGCCACAACGAAGCCAATTACAGTCTAAAGGAGGTTCGGTTGCCACCTTTCTTACGGCACCCAAGTGTTTCCTGACATGGTCCCATCACTGTGACTGAGGTCTGAGAGTTAAGTCCTCTTTCCTCCCATCGTTGGACATATTGAGCAACTTTCTTTTGCCCTTGAGTAGAGACTGGTCTGAGATGACTCTCAGCCCAGCTTTCTAAGAAGTAAGAAAGACTGTCAAGGAGTTGATGGTCTAGAAAGGAGGGGCCACCAACGCTGGTATATTTTAAGGTTAGTATTAAAAAATAAAACATAAAAAAACAGAAAAGTTCTCAACCCTTCTTACATCATGGCAAAACCCACCGTGTTCAAGCCACACATCGGGGCGGTGGGGGAAGGTGTGCTGTGAAATGTGGCCACACTGAACAGTGCTCTGGGGGAAGATAATATTTTAAGGTTAGTATTAAAAAATAAAACATAAAAAAACAGAAAAGTTCTCAACCCTTCTTACATCATGGCAAAACCCACCGTGTTCAAGCCACACATCGGGGCGGTGGGGGAAGGTGTGCTGTGAAATGTGGCCACACTGAACAGTGCTCTGGGGGAAGATACTACCCTGAAGTCTCACAGGGCAAAATAATACTTAGGGATTTAGGATGTTTCCAGGGGGAGGGGTATAGAAACCCTGTTCATTTATAGTCTCAACTGTATATATAAGAAAACAGGTTCGAAGTGTTCTCTCTAAGAGCTGGTGGACAGGCTCCGAAGGCTGTGCTGTGATCGGGGTCAGGATGGTGGAATCTCTGTTTCAGCTCCGCCCCTAACTAGCTGTGTGGCTAACTAGCTGTGTGACTCTGGCTATAGGCTGTTTTGCATCATCTGTGAAATTATCAAGTTGATGATTTTACAGAATCCTAGTGCTGAAACTGCACTGCTGCTGCTAAGTCACTTCAGTCGTGTCCGACTCTGTGTGACCCCATAGACGGCACAATATTAGCTAAATGTTCTCCTTAGGGCTGTGTATAAATNCATCTGTGAAATTATCAAGTTGATGATTTTACAGAATCCTAGTGCTGAAACTGCACTGCTGCTGCTAAGTCACTTCAGTCGTGTCCGACTCTGTGTGACCCCATAGACGGCACAATATTAGCTAAATGTTCTCCATAGGGCTGTGTATAAATGTGAATTTTTAAAGGAGGACAACAGATTTGACATGTCAAGTAGCCTTGGCATGTTCCTTGTTGATTTTCATAAAGGTTCAATCAAGAGGTCTCCAACTGCCAAGAATACTCAACAGAGAAGGGGGTCATCAATTTTCCTAATGTTGTTGGAAAACCTGGACAGTCACTTGGAGAAGAATGAAATTGGACCCCAGATTATACCGCTCACAAAAATTAACTCCAAAATGGATTAAGGGTTTAAATGTAAAAACTGAAATTGTAAAACTCCTAGAAGGAAATGTAAAGGAAAAGCTCCCTGACATCAGTCTTGGCAAGGAGGGTTTTGGATATGATCCCCAAAACACCAGCAACAAAAGCACAAATCAACAGATGGGACCACGTGAAACTAAAAAGCTTCTGCACAGTGAAAGAAACAGTCTAATAGCTGAAAAGGCAACCTATGGAATGGGAGAAAAGGGCTGAGGCTGAAACCGAAGCTCCAGTACTCTGGCCACCTGATGCAAAGAACTGACCTACTGGAAAAGACCCTGATGCTGGGAAAGATTGAAGGCAGGAGGAGAAGGGGACCACAGAGGATGAGATGGCTGGATGGCATCACTGACTGGATGGACATGGGTTTGAGCAAGCTCAGGGAGTTGGTGAAGGACAGGGAAGCCTGGCATGCTGCAGTCCATGGGGTCACAAAGAGTCAGACACAACTGAGCAACTGAATTGAACGGATATATCTGACAAGGACTTAATATCCAAAATATATAAGAAATTCATACAACTGAACAGCAAAACAAACAGAACCCAACAACACACAAACAATCCGATGGGCACAGGACTGGAATAGACATTTTTAATGTATTTTTCTAAATAGGACATACAAATGGCTAACAAGTACATGAAAATGTGCTCAATATCACTAATCATCAGGGAAATGCAAGTCAAAAACACAGTATCACCTCACCCCTGTCATGATGGCTATCATCAAAAGTCTACAAACAATGAATCTTGGCAACAACGTGGAGAAGAGAACCCTGAGAGACTGTTGGCTGGAATGTAAACTGGTGCAGCCACTCTGAAAACCAGTAGGGAATTTCCTCAAAAAATTAAAAATTGAATTACCCTATGATCCAGCAGTTTTACTTCTGGGTATTTATCTGAAGGAGATGAAATCATTATCTTGAAGAGATATCTGCACTCCTGTGTTCTTTGCAGCACTATCTACAATACCCAAGACATGAAGACGACATAAGTTTCCACTGACAGATGAAAGGATAAACAAAATGTGATATGTATATGTATATATACATTTTCCACACTAAAAAAACCCACCTAATTATGGTTCCTGTTTAATTTCTTGTAAAGAATTCAGGGAGCAACTGGGGTCTTGAAGAATCTAAGTAATAATCATTAGACTACTCTCTAAAAAGAGGCATCATTAATAGAGATTCTATGTTAATGAAAGTGATACAGGGTCTGATGACAAGGCTTTCACTGTGGATGGCAACTAAAACATTCTGGTTTATAAAGAGATGTTCTCAGCAAGAACAACCTTCACAGATCTACTTGAAATGAACCAACTATTGTGGTGGAATGTGTTATGTGCACACAATTCTTTCTTCCCTTCCTGTTTACCACGTGCACTTNAGAGGGTCTGATGACAAGGCTTTCACTGTGGATGGCAACTAAAACATTCTGGTTTATAAAGAGATGTTCTCAGCGAGAACAACCTTCACAGATCTACTTGAAATGAGCCAACTATTGTGGTGGAATGTGTTATGTGCACACAATTCTTTCTTCCCTTCCTGTTTACCACGTGGACTTCCCCCACAGACCAGAATCTGCTGACTCTGAGTGGGCCATCTGCTTAGATGTGGACTTGAAGGCTGACTCTGTATCTGATACACCTTCCTCATGTCTGTCAATGAGCAAACTCTCAGAATGTACATATACATATAAACTGAAAGTGACAGTCACTCAGTCGTGTCCCACTCTTTACTACCCCATGGACTGTAGCCCTCCAGGCTCCTCTGTCCATCGGATTCCCAGGCAAGAATACCGGAGTGGGTTGCCATTTCCTTCTCCAGGGGATCTTCCTGACCCTGGGATTGAGCCCAAGACTTCAGTGTCTCCTCCTTTGGTAGGGGGATTGTTTACCACTGCACCACTTGAGAAGCCCCACACTAATACTATACTGTACATTTGAAAGTTGCTGTGAGAGTAATGGTTTAAGGTTCTCACCATTACAACAAAAGCAGGATGGTGATTAGAAGAGGTGAAGGATGTATTAACTAACCTTCTTGCGGTCACTTCACACTATATACACCTATCAAACCATCACATTGTATTTAAGATTGTACCCAGGGCCATCTGCTTAGATGTGGACTTGAAGGCTGACTCTGTATCTGATACACCTTCCTCATGTCTGTCAATGAGCAAACTCTCAGAATGTACATATACATATAAACTGAAAGTGACAGTCACTCAGTCGTGTCCCACTCTTTACTACCCCATGGACTGTAGCCCTCCAGGCTCCTCTGTCCATCGGATTCCCAGGCAAGAATACCGGAGTGGGTTGCCATTTCCTTCTCCAGGGGATCTTCCTGACCCTGGGATTGAGCCCAAGACTTCAGTGTCTCCTCCTTTGGTAGGGGGATTGTTTACCACTGCACCACTTGAGAAGCCCCACACTAATACTATACTGTACATGTGAAAGTTGCTGTGAGAGTAATGATTTAAGGTTCTCACCATTACAACAAAAGCAGGATGGTGATTAGAAGAGGTGAAGGATGTATTAACTAACCTTCTTGCGGTCACTTCACACTATATACACCTATCAAACCATCACATTGTATTTAAGATTGTACCCAGGCCTCCTGCATTGCAGTTGGATTCTTTACCAGCTGAGCCACAAGGGAAGCCCAGGAATACTGGAGTGGGTAGCCTATCCCTTCTCCAGTGGATCTTCCAGACCCAGGAATCGAACAAGGTACTCCTCCATTGCAGGCAGATTCTTTACCAACTGGGCTATCAGGGAAGCTCACCTTANCCAGCTGAGCCACAAGGGAAGCCCAGGAATACTGGAGTGGGTAGCCTATCCCTTCTCCAGTGGATCTTCCAGACCCAGGAATCGAACAAGGTACTCCTCCATTGCAGGCAGATTCTTTACCAACTGGGCTATCAGGGAAGCTCACCTTAAACTTACGCAACATGATACATCAATATCTCAATCAAGTGGGGGAAGAGAAGAGGTCTCCAGCTGCCGATCAAGCCTGGCCACATTGACCCCTGCACAGGTCCTCTCCTGGCCCCACTGGTGGCCCTCGAGGCAGAGGAAGGCTCTTATCAGCTGTGACTGAAGAAGTCAAACACCAGGCACCGTTAACTAAAGGTTCATTCTGAGAGAATGAGGCTGGGCCCCAGGCGGTGCCAGGCGATATGCCCTGGTGCTGACCTGGTTTCCCGATTCAATCCAGCCCTCCATGCCTATCTCAATGTGCTGGATCTTCACTGTTTGTGCTCAGGGCGATGTATTAGGTCACATCGTTTGGTGCCAGCCAACTGTTGACGTTTGGTGAGGACTTAGTAATCTGATAGTTTAGTTCATCCTTTTAAGTGGGGGAGTGGGAAACACCTAACTACCTTTTCCAACTAAAAGTAAAAACCACTTGCTCCCTGAACATCTGAAATGAAAGCGTGGCATGTTTTCCCTTGAGCGCTCACACCAGGCTCTGAGACTTCAGATTCTTTAGTTTGGCTTGTTCTGCCTGCAATTGTCCCTCTTTCAGAGATGCCAACTTTATCTTCCAGTTACTCAGGCCAGAAGCCCTGGAGTCATCTCACATCCAGCTGGCCAGGGCATCCTTCTGGCTCCACATTCACTCCATATCCAGAATCCAGCCTCTTACCACCACCACTACCAGCCAGTTCCAAGTCCCCAGCATCTCTTGTCTGCACCCTTTCAGGAATCTCTCAACCATCCTTCCTGCTTCTGCTCCACCTTTACACAGCAGCCAGAGGTATCCTGTTACAACCCAGGAAAGGCCTCATCATGCCTCTGCTCAAGCCCTTTGACCTGCCATCTCACTCCTGGTAAAAGCGAAAAGTCTAACTGTGCTCTAGGAGGCCCAACAGGACTGGCTCGGTGCTGAGTCTCTAGCCAACTGTCCTACCGCTCTTGTTCACCCTCTCCAGCCATACGAGGCTCCTTGTTCCCTAAGTGAGCTAGCCACACGCCTGCCCCAAGGCCCTGGCGCTGGCTGCTTATTGCGTCTGCAAGGCTGTTCCCACCATAACCGTCTAGCTTGCTTCCTCACCTTCTTTGGGTCTTGACTTAACTGTCATCTTCTTAGGGGGGCACACTTGGCTTATACTATCTAAAACTGCAACCACCCATTGATATTGTCTGTACCCCTTCCCGCTTTACATTTCTCCATCGTACTGACACTATGTAGCAAACTATATTTTTACTTCCTTGCTTTATTTTCTTTCCGCATGAGAATGGAAGCTTCTTGGAGGCAGGCGTTTTAGCCTGTTTTGTTTGCTGTGGTTTCCTCAGCAGCTAGGAGAGTGCCCGACACTTGGAGGTGCTCAGTTATGACCAGGTGATGCTGGGAACACTGCCCAAAGCCACTGGATAGGAGACAGGAATGATCTGCCCAAGGCTGCACCTTCAGACCAGCTTTTTTCTTTCTCCTTGCAAAGAACATTTATGAAGTCATCCATGTTATCTTTCATCTGAACATTGACATCTCGACTTTGTATAGCATCACTGGTGTAGGCTTGAGCACTGCTGGTTCTCCTGAGGTTTGTCTTGAGAAACATGATAATGAGACTGTTGATCCCAAGTGACTTTGAGGCTTGAACAGCTGCTTTGGGGCTGGAGAAGCAGTGCTTTTCACCTGCTAAGGCACACACGAATCAAGCCGGGCAACTTGTTAAAAATGCATATTCTGATTCAGTACGTTTGAATGGAGGCCAGAGTCCACCTTTCTAATAAACTTCCAGTGCCGCTGCTGAATTGGGGCAGCTAGTTTTTTAAATGTCCATCCATAGAGGAATGGATAAAGAAGATGTGGTACATATATACAATGGAATATTACTCAGCCATTACAAAGAGTGAAATAATGCCATTTGCAGCAACATGGATGGAACTAGAAATCGTCATACTGAGTGAAGTAAGTCAGACAGAGAAGGAGAACGTGACTCAATAGCTTCAGTCATGCCTGACTCTCTGAGACCCCATGAACTGTAGCCCACGAGGCTCCTCTATCGATGGGGACTCTGCAGGCAAGAATGCTGGAGTGGACTGCCATGCCCTCCTCCAGGGGATCTTCCCAACCTAGGGATGGAACTTGCCTCTCCTGCACTGCAGGTGAATGCTTTACCACTGAAGCCCAGAAGTATCGTATGACATCCCTTTATGTGGAATCTAAAAAGAAATGATACAAATGAACTTACAAGACAGAAAGAAACTCATAGACTTAGAGAATGGACTTACGGTTGCCTGGTAGAAGGAAGGGGGAAAGGATAGTTAGGAAGTTTGGGATGGACATGTACACACTGCTATATTTCAAATGGATAACCAACAAGGACCTGCTGTATAGCGCATGGAACTCTGCTTAATGTTACATGGCAGCCTGGACGGGAGGGGAATTTGGGGGAGAATGGATACATGTACGTGTGTGGCAAAGTCCCTCCGCTGTTCACCTGAAACTACCACAGCACTGCTCACTGGGCTCTACCCCGATACAGAGTGAAAAGCTTAACGTAAGACAGCGAGGTCTAGACCATTCTCTCCATGGGCATAGGGGCTTCCGTCAGAGGGTGGCCCCCCCAAGTGTTGTCTGTGTTGGACTTCTGAATCAGCATTTTAAAAGGCCAGTGCTCTGGGGCTGGGTCTTCCTTCCTGACTTTAGAAGCTGCACTTGATCTGGAAAGCCCACTCTTGCTTGGGTTAGAACCCAGAGGCAGCCCTTCTCCCAGCCTTGCAGGGCTCTGGGCCCCTTCCAGGAAATCCTTAGAACATGTTTCCCCACCATCACCCTCTGCCATCTCTTTCATACAAACCAAGCTAGGTGTTTCAGAGAAAATATAGGCTGCTAAGTCTCAACAACAGCAGCTTCCTTCCTGTCCCCAAACTCCAAATTATTTAGCCATCCCCACTTTCTCTTCCACCTCAAGGGNTTAAAAGAGGAGAAAAAAAAACAAATATAACTGCAGAAGTGAATGAAATGAAAACAAACACAAAATAGAGAGATGATCAACAAGGCCAAGTATTGGTTCTATAAGATTAAAATAAGAAGCTCTTTGTGAAATCAATTTTTAACAAAGATGAACAAGCAAAAATACACCAAGTTTCATCTCAGCTTTCCTCTTCACAGCCTCAGTTCGTACACTTTGTGCCTCCAGCCATCATTTCTCTTGCTTTACGTGAGCTGAAAGGTTGTGTGTGAAATTATAGCTTAAATGAAAAGCACACAATTGATTAAGTGACCTTACAGTATCTGTCGTAGTTCTTACAGTCTGCTGTGTCTCTGGGCCTGTCTCTTATACACATCTAGATGTGTATAAGAGACAACTGAAAGGCTGTGACCGTGCCTTTTCTAACCACATATCCCTGTGAAGCTGGATTTTTTTCTTACACTTTACCCACAACCAAAACAACACATTCAAACAGATTAGATGCAGAAGCAGTAATGAGAATTTAGTTATCTTTAAATAAACCAGAATTTAAAGAGATTTACAAAAATATAAAGCAATGCCATTTTTTCCCACTAATTTTTGTTTCAGAAAATAGAACTTAAAAATTTTTTTAATGTTGTGTTACATGTAATGTTTATTGCTATTTTTTAATGAATTAATAATCTTTTCTCAGTTTTAGTTTCTAACATGGTAAATATGGCTAAATATAACCCGTTTAAGCGTAAATCTCTGAGGTTCTCAATAATTCCTAAGAATGTCAAAGAATCCTGAGATTAACCCTGAGATTAAGAATGTCAAAGAATCCAAAAAGGATGATAAAAGATTCACTTCACTAGGAAGAGAGGACAAATCTAAACTGACATGCACTTTTAAAGAACTGCCCCCCAAATACGGAAAGCATAGGACTTAGCAAGCTCACTGTCCTAACAGAAGATCTCATCCCATCTCTCTCAACTATTGTTAAGTCACACAGGCAAAATGTACCCAGGCCACTGTCAGTCAGATCTTAGCAGAAAAGTGATGTCACACTCACATGAGGTGAAGAGAGAGTTTAAATATTCACAAAGTACGGCAAGTTTAAGGGATCCCAAGCAGGGATGGATGGAGACAGCCAGGGCTAGCAGCAAGGCAGCTTATCCTGCCTAGGCCTAAAGCACTTGGTCACCAACACGACTGCCTGACAACCTCAGTGGAATTCTTCAGAGGATCGCAGAATTGCAGTCTTTGCCAAAACGGAGAAGGAGAGAGCTGAATGAGTTACTACTCTGACCTTTCTCTCCATCTCCTTCTGATCTCCTACCTACATCCCCATTTGCTGAGCCAAGGGAGCCAGGGGCAGGGAGTCCTTGGTATAGTTCATACGGGTCAGCCTCCTGCAGCACAAAGTAGGGTGAGAAAGCTTAGAGAGGACATCTGGAGGGGCAAAGAGAGAAGAGCCAGCACAGACAGAGCTGATCGGAACAACGTCCTTTTCATTTCATTTTCTTAGTTGCAGTGTGTGGGATCTAGTTCCCCAACCAGGGATTGAACCCGGGCCCCCTGCATTGGGAACACAGAGTCCTAGCTGCTGAACCACCAGGGAAGTTCCTGAACAACATCATTTTCGGGTTTACTTCATTAGGTGCAAAGAGAAAACCCTGGATCTGACAATTTAAGAATATGTATTTTTCCCAAGTACACACATGGGCCATTAATAAAAACTGACCACAATTTTAGGCCAAACAAGTCTCAGCAAATTTCAAGAAATTTATGTCAAATAGAACCTGCCCTCTGACCACAAAACAATTCAATACAGAAGAATCAGAAGTCAATTGGAAAAAGATTGTGGGGTGAGGTGGGGTGGAGGTGGGGACTACATACTTGAAACTTTTAGGATCAAACTTCTAGTAACTCAAGATAAAAGTCATGGAAATTTAGACATACTCAGAAATTAATAATAATGAAAAAACTACACATCAAACCCTGTGGATGTAGCAAAAATAGTGCATAGAGAGAAATGTATAATATATCTTTAAATGCTTATGGTTAGATCATTTAAAAACCAAAAATTAATGAGTTGAGCATCCAACTTAAAAGAGGAGAAAAAAAAACAAATATAACTGCAGAAGTGAATGAAATGAAAACAAACACAAAATAGAGAGATGATCAACAAGGCCAAGTATTGGTTCTATAAGATTAAAATAAGAAGCTCTTTGTGAAATCAATTTTTAACAAAGATGAACAAGCAAAAATACACCAAGTTTCATCTCAGCTTTCCTCTTCACAGCCTCAGTTCGTACACTTTGTGCCTCCAGCCATCATTTCTCTTGCTTTACGTGAGCTGAAAGGTTGTGTGTGAAATTATAGCTTAAATGAAAAGCACACAATTGATTAAGTGACCTTACAGTATCTGTCGTAGTTCTTACAGTCTGCTGTGTCTCTGGGCTGAGTAACAGCTCCTCTGGGTTCTGTGCCCCTGGGTCCTGGTGAGCAGGCTTTGCTACATAAACAAAGATGAAAACAGAGAAAGGGACGCTGAGAGCCCGACATTGAAGAAGAGTGAAAGTGAGGCTCCTGGTGGGGAAGGGGCGAGGAGGGTGCTGACCAGGGAGGTTAAACAAGCTAAAGACAAGCCAGAGACCCGTGTCACTGTTTCATCCAGAGCAGCTCTGCACTTGGCTGTCCACGAGCCGTGTGAATAAACACCTCCATTCAGGTGGGATTTGGGTGCAGAAGGGCTATCCGTGGCTACAGAAAATCTTTTTGTTGTGCTGTTGGGGGAATTTTCTTTGCATTTTTCTATTTTCCATTTTTTTCTTCTGCCACTTTACAATACCTTTTATGCAGGGACTACAAATCCCCTCACAATCTCCGGTCATCTATAAAATGCAGGCCCATTTACATGTGCTATCACAAGATGTGTGGACCAGAAATAAACATTCCCCCAAATCAACTAAACCCCAGGGTTTTATATTCATGGAACACTGTGAATGGCAAAAAGCACCAAGAACCAGGTGCAAAGAGTCCTTTCCAGCTTCTTAATTACTAAGGGGAAATGGCATCTCTAAACCATAGGTGTGGAAATGAAGTTGGCATAGGACAGAGGTGCTCTTATACAGGTTAAATAATTGCCAACTACACTATAAATTAATAATATCAACAGCTTTAACTTTGAAATCAATTTATTCTTAACGTGTCTCAAACCACAGCTGAATAAACACTTAAAATGGAAATACAGTGGTTCCTTCTCTCACATCAAAAGCTGGTTCAAGTCTGTTTGACTCTTAAAATGATTGGTCATTTATCTCTAAAATATTCCATGTAGTTGGAGAGAAATCCCTGCATGCCAGTTTATTGGAAATTCAATTCAGAATTCAATTAAAAATATCAATAAGCTTCATTCAGAGAGACAGCTCCCAAATAACTCTTTCATCTCCAACTTTAATTAAAAGAACTGTCTATGAATTACGTGTTCTGTTGCTTTACATACCCATTAAAAAACAGAAATGGACTAGGAGTGATTGATACTATTCTTGTGATAATGGCTTTAAAATTCTTGCCCTGGTCACTTATAAGCATCATAAATAAGTGAAATACGGGTCTCTATTTGTTTAACTACTAAGACACCTCATTTGTTTGCCAGGCATTGCTTCAAGATAATAAAACTCTGACTTGAAAAAGAATTTTCTTCTGTTTCAATATCTGGGTATGATGAGATCTCCATGAACCATTATTATTCTTTCCTATGATATTTAATTTTATATTTGGATTATTCTTGTATATGCATAAAGCCTCATTCCATGCTTTTTAACTCTATGAACCAGGAATCAGAAATAATATAAATAATCTCTGAAACTGTCCAGTAAATATAATATGTAATGATCTGACTTCTCCAAGGTTTATATTATATTGGCATTTGTCTTTCTATCTATTTATCAACCTAGGACATAGATAAGGTAATAAACCTCTAGGCTAAAGCTTACTTACATGTGACTGTAATTCTTCTGAATTATTGTTAGGAATTGTCACATGAATCTTTTCTTGTTTCAACCTATTTTTCTTCCTTTGAAACCTGAGCATTATTTTTGTTAAAAATTGTAATGTAATTCTATGATAAAGTCTCACTGCAAACAGTTTAGAAATATACACACAGGCCCTGCACATAGAGTATAAATGGCTCATCTTATTTAAATAAAAACATGGCTCCCATGCAAAAGCATACTGAATTTTCACCCAAAATTGCATGTAAATGATGTGTAAATAAAGCACTCCCTGAATAGGCATTAAATGAGCATTAAGAAGGAAGACCATAACACTCCACCATTTCAGTGGTCCCAGCCCAAAGACGCTTGAGTCCCTTTGACACAACAGTGTGTGACAGCTTCTCTGGCATTGTTTCAGGCGGCTGAGTCCAAACTCAGCACAAAAAAAATGGAATGAAGATAGGCCCAAGCAATCACTAGTGGCTGGAGCCCAGGCCCTTGGCTCCATTCCACACTGTCAATCACATTCCCGGCTTGGATTCGGCTCCTCCTCAAGGAAGGAGGGTTCTAGTATTCTTGCCTTGAGAACCCCATGAACAGTATGAAAAGGCAAAATGATAAGATACTGAAAGAGGAACTCCCCAGGTCATTAGGTGCCCAATATGCTACTGGAGATCTGTGAGAAATAACTCCAGAAAGAATGAAGGGATGGAGCCAAAGCAAAAACAATACCAGTTGTGCATGTGACTGGTGATAGAAGCAAGACCCGATGCTGGAAAGAGCAATATTGCATAGGAACCTGGAATGTCAGGTCCATGAATCAAGGCAAATTGGAAGTGGTCAAACAAGAGATGGCAAGGGTGAACGTCGACATTCTAGGAATCAGCGAACTAAAATGGACTGGAATGGGTGAATTTAACTCAGATGACCATTATATCTACTACTGCGGGCAGGAATCCCTCAGAAGAAATGGAGTAGCCATCATGGTCAACAAAAGAGTCCGAAATGCAGTACTTGGATGCAATCTCAAAAACGACAGAATGATCTCTGTTCATTTCCAAGGCAAACCATTCAATATCACAGTTATCCAAGTCTATGCCCCAACCAGTAATGCTGAAGAAGCTGAANGAACTAAAATGGACTGGAATGGGTGAATTTAACTCAGATGACCATTATATCTACTACTGCGGGCAGGAATCCCTCAGAAGAAATGGAGTAGCCATCATGGTCAACAAAAGAGTCCGAAATGCAGTACTTGGATGCAATCTCAAAAACGACAGAATGATCTCTGTTCATTTCCAAGGCAAACCATGCAATATCACGGTAATCCAAGTCTATGCCCCAGCCAGTAACGCTGAAGAAGCTAAAGTTGAATGGTTCTATGAGGACCTACAAGACCTTTTAGAACTAACACCCCCAAAAGATATCCTTTTCGTTATGGGGGACTGGAATGCAAAAGTAGGAAGTCAAGAAACACCTGGAGTAACAGGCAAATTTGGCCTTGGAATGCGGAATGAAGCAGGGCAAAGACTAATAGAGTTTTGTCAAGAAAATGCACTGGTCATAGCAAACACCCTCTTCCAACAACACAAGAGAAGACTCTACACATGGACATCACCAGATGGTCAACACCAAAATCAGATTGATTATATTCTTTGCAGCCAAAGATGGAGAAGCTCTATACAGTCAACAAAAACAAGACCAGGAGCTGACTGTGGCTCAGATCATGAACTCCTTATTACCAAATTCAGACTTAAATTGAAGAAAGTAGGGAAAACCACTAGACCATTCAGGTGTGACCTAAATCAAATTCAGTTCTTGGTGCCCTTCAGTAGCACCTGTCTTCTCTCTCCTTTGCCTCTGTCTTAATGCAGACCCTCACCAGCTCATTCAACTATTAATGCAGGAGCTTCCCACAGGGTCAGTGTCCCTGTGCTCAGCCTCATCTCCCTCGATCCACGCTCCACACTGCTACCAGGAAGCTTCTTATGAAGCAGGTCCCAGCGTGCCTGACTGCTGTGTGCAGCCCTTTAGCAGTCTTCCTGCCGACAGGAGAAAGTCCTCGTATCTGCCCCACTCTTTCCAAGACTTCCTTTCTTGGAGCATCCGGGGCTCCTTTGGCATGTGCTTTCTGCCCTGTGCAGCCAGATTGTTTCCCCTCAAACTTGGCCTTCTGCAGGGTCGGCCTACTGAACTTGCCTTTTCAGGCTCATTGTAGGCAGCGCCTCCCCTGTTCAGCATCTCGCAGGGTAAGTTTTTCACTTCCTCCCCTCTGCCCATCTGCTCTCCTCCAGCGCCCTTGCCACGTGGCCTGTTAAAGATCTGTTTACACACCTGTCTCCCCTCCGCAGCCCCAGCCTTTGTCCTCCCTGAGGACAAACACTGCCCTGTACTCATTCTGTGTCCCTGACGCCCAGCCCAGAGGGCAGCGATGAGAGGCTGACAACTAGCTTTCCTCTCAATGGTAAAGTAACTGGCTTCCTGACATGTTCCAATTTTGCTAGGCTATTTTCAGTTAGAATTATATTATAGAACTGGAAAGCACCTTAAAGTTTATCTACCCCGAGGCTGTCATTCTAAAACCCAGAGAAGTCACCTGCCTGCAGTAAGGACCCCCAGCTCTCCGGTTCAGAGTCCTGTGTGTCAGCGGTTATGGTGTCCCAGCACTACGCAGAAAAGACACCTTTATATTGGCTCCTGGTATTGCTTGCTTATGTCTGTGTGCTGAAGGACACAGCCATTTCCACTAATAAAAGGTGTTTATAGTGTTTTCATTTAGTGTCTTGGGCACTGCTGACATAGCTGAATTAGAACAATTCTAGAGCATTTATTTTAATGTGGAAAGATTATTAATGGTACTCTAAAAATATTAATGTAGCCTGGTGTAAATGAGACAATGCCTCAGTGTTTTATTTTATTTCCAAAAAGACCTACTTGAGTAAAAGAGCCTCAAGAGCATGCTAGAAATGGAAAAAAAAAAATAGTCCAGCTTATGTCATTATAGAATTATTCCTTTAATTGAAGAAATGCTAAAAATGAAGTATATCAATTTATTTCTTCAGATTTAAGTATAACTTACAAATAAAAACTGTATATATTTAGGATATACAACATGATGTTTTTATACATATATACACATTGTGAAATGATTACCACAATCAAGGTAATGAACACATCCATCACCTCACATAGTTACCATCTTTGTGTGTCTGATGAGAGCATTTAAGATCTAATCCCTCAGCACATTTCAAGAACAGTATTATTAGTTAGTCATCATGCTGTACATTATATCTCTAGCACCTAGGCATAATTGAAACTACATAATTGAAACTTTGTGCACTTTGACCTCCCCATTTCTCTGCCCTACAGAATTACTCTTTTTTTCATGTTACATCATTATTAATGATTCACTCAATTATAATTGTGTTTTGGGGAAACAAGGCCTCTGATATGAAATAGTTTATAATAATTTAATCTCTGTCATCTTAAATGTCAAACCAGGGCAAAAGCGGCAGCAGCAGCAGTAGTGTCATGATAGCCACATTAAATGGGGTAAGCATTTATTATTTTGTTTGCTTATTACTCCCCCTTCCTTCTGAGACTGTATTTCAGGAAGCTACTGCTGCTGCTACTAAGTCGCTTCAGTCGTGTCCGACTCTGTGTGACCCCATAGACGGCAGCCCACCAGGCTCCTCCATCCCTGGGATTCTCCAGGCAAGAACACTGGAGTGGGTTGCCAGTTCCTTCTCCATTCAGGAAGCTAGAGTTGCACTTTTAAAATTTGACCTCAACTCTCTGGCCCTGTGCTTGCCACCAGACAAGAAGTTGGTGCCGAGTTGGGCCAATCACAGCACCTTATTCCCTGGCAACAGTGATTGGTCCGAGAAGGTGCATGCGTCCTCAGCTAGACCAATCAGTGTCTTTTCTTGGCTTCTACTGAAACAGAAGCACGTAGGAGANAGATATACAACATGATGTTTTTATACATATATACACATTGTGAAATGATTACCACAATCAAGGTAATGAACACATCCATCACCTCACATAGTTACCATCTTTGTGTGTCTGATGAGAGCATTTAAGATCTAATCCCTCAGCACATTTCAAGAACAGTATTATTAGTTAGTCATCATGCTGTACATTATATCTCTAGCACCTAGGCATAATTGAAACTACATAATTGAAACTTTGTGCACTTTGACCTCCCCATTTCTCTGCCCTAGAGAATTACTCTTTTTTTCATGTTACATCATTATTAATGATTCACTCAATTATAATTGTGTTTTGGGGAAACAAGGCCTCTGATATGAAATAGTTTATAATAATTTAATCTCTGTCATCTTAAATGTCAAACCAGGGCAAAAGCGGCAGCAGCAGCAGTAGTGTCATGATAGCCACATTAAATGGGGTAAGCATTTATTATTTTGTTTGCTTATTACTCCCCCTTCCTTCTGAGACTGTATTTCAGGAAGCTCCTGCTGCTGCTGCTAAGTCGCTTCAGTCGTGTCCGACTCTGTGTGACCCCATAGACGGCAACCCACCAGGCTCCTCCATCCCTGGGATTCTCCAGGCAAGAACACTGGAGTGGGTTGCCAGTTCCTTCTCCATTCAGGAAGCTAGAGTTGCACTTTTAAAATTTGACCTCAACTCTCTGGCCCTGTGCTTGCCGCCAGACAAGAAGTTGGTGCCGAGTTGGGCCAATCACAGCACCTTATTCCCTGGCAACAGTGATTGGTCCGAGAAGGTGCATGCGTCCTCAGCTAGACCAATCAGTGTCTTTTCTTGGCTTCTACTGAAACAGAAGCGCGTAGGAGAAAGTGGCTCTTTACTCTCTTGCCTAGATGCTGGGAAGATGAAACTGGGTGAACTGTAGGTGGCTCTGGTCTTAGCCAACAGGTAAGGGTGATCAGCAGGAGTGAAGGCAGGTAGCAGAGAGGTACAGAGAGGAGGAGAAGCGGGTAGAGATCTTTGGCTGTGGGAGTCTGGTTCTCTTGCTCAGGAGGCTCGCCTCTTTCTGTGGTCTTTTATTAGCTAGTGGGATCTATTTCTTTCTTATAAGTTTGTGTTTTGAAGCTTTGCAGCCAACCAACGCTTTGTTAGAACCAAACAGTTCCAACATGCAGATTTTGTTTTGCTTTGTTAGATAAACAAGTTAAGCAAATATGCCTTCTTTACCCTCGAATGTAGATGACAGTCTGCAGATATGTACGAGCACACTATATTTTTCCCCCTCTAAGTTCTCTCCTACTTCGACATTTCTTCTATATCATTTACATAATAAGAAATAAGAAAAATAAAGTTTGAGAAATGTGTTTAGCCACCTGGCTAAGTTCATGTAACTGCCAAGCAGTCAAGTCTGCCAGACAGATATTAATCTGGAAATTTCCTTTTAAAACTAATCAGTTTGATTCAAACGTTTTTGTTGAAATGTGTTATAGGTCAAAGAAGAACTGGCTGTCTCGGAAAGCAGCCTGTTCATAACAGTTAACACCTCTAGGGGAAAAAAAAAGTGTTTTTATCTTGAGCACAGGATCAAAAGTAATAAGAGAACACTGAATAGGTAGACTAGTGAAATAAAGTGTTACCTTTTGTATTAAGTTCTGGAACTCTGGAGGCAGGACAACTGAAATGGATTCTGCACAGCATAGTGTCAATCACAGAGTTCTTGTTAGGGGAGGAGACTTAAAAAAAAAAAAAGAAAGAAAATCTCCCTGGCTTTAGTTTCTTTGAGATTTTTCTGCAGGAGAGAGTAGGGGCCTGGTGAGTGGACAAAAGATGAACAGAAAAAAAAAAAAAATTGCCAGAGTTCTAATTCCAATGTGAATGGACACCTGGGCATGGTAAGGGTAAGGGAGACCACTTTTTCTCAAATACCATCTACCACTTTTTGAACTTATTCTTGCCCGAAGTGTTCTTTCCACATGCAAAAGGAAAAAACAGCAGAAAATGTGAAAATTTCTCTCGAGTTTTGCAGAGCTAATGGCCAAACCAGTATTTGCATTCCCTGACTCTCACGTTTAAAACTTTATTCTGAATGCAGAAGTATTTAGAAGGTTTGTGCAAATTTGAAGGTAGACAGGAATGGAGACATACACTGAATTTAAACTGCAAAAAAACTGTTTGCAGCCCTTTCCTTGCCTGGAATTCAGCAGATGCCTGATGGGCTAGCTGGCAGGAGGCTTGGGTGAAGTCACCAAGGGAACTGTTTGGCTTGTGGCTCATGACTTAAGTCTGTTTAATTGTTTTGGCACGGTCAATACGTTGTTCATGGGTGGAAATAGAAGTAATGAGGATATTTAGGTTGATGCTGTTTCTGATTTCCCTGAAGGAGCCACAGTAGGATTTTTTGCTCTTCAACATCCAGAATGGAGATTCAGGACCACCCCCCACCGCCCCCGCCACCAGTAAAGAAGATGTTGAGTGATGACATCCACTCCTTAACTTTAATGAAAACTGGATTCCTCCAGGGAAAGAAATCCAATCCCCTGGAAAGCAGTCTTGGAGAGAAAGTGGCAGAGTTTGTGATAACTGTGAAAATTAAAGACACTCTGTAACTGGACATTGTGAATAGAAGCTTGTACTTTTCTTCATGAGGTTTCCTATTATATATGTGTGTCTTTTCATGGGGACACCTTACTTACTAATATTCATTTACCTGGGACTTGGCCATGATCCCAAAAGTGAGATAAAATTGGTTGAACTAGATGCCCCTGAGTCCATTAGCTAAAGCCCTTGCACTTCATCCGTAGATGTGCTTGTGATTTTCTTCTAGTGTGTTCTCACTTGAGTAGAACACTAGTACACTACTGTCTCTCCACTTGCATGATCCAGACCTCTGGTAAGTGTCCCAAGGCTCTTGCCTTCATCCTAGCACACCCGTCCAGGCCATGTTGCACTGACCTTCTAAGTAGCTCTCAAAGGGTCTTCTCCCTTTCACCCACAGGAGTTCATTTATTTTGTGCAACAGAGACCTTTGGCAGCCTGGTGAAGCCCATGGGCCTCTTTTCAGAATAAGACTTAAATTCATGAAATAAAGCACATAGGATTACAAAGGAAGCCAATTATGTTAAAATGCAGATATCAAAATATTAAAAATGGAATTATAATAAAATATGTGCTTCTGTATTAATGGATTGTATAATAACATGATATAGTGGCAGGCCTGACAGCTCTAGTAATTTTCAAGCAGTGTTGAGTGTAAATGATATCTTGGTGTATCCACAGCAGCTGTAATGTGACCTGAACACACCTGTGACTCCTCTTGGTTACAAGGTCACACGTGGTGCTGATACTACTGTGGATTATTATCTATTACACAGTCCTCATGGAAGGAGATTAAATTTCGGTCAGAAGTTGGTGAAAATAAAGAAGTGCTCGTTTTCCCATCTAAGTTCACAGATTCTGTGGAGCCCAGACTGAGAACCCTGGCCTTAGTCTAAGCCACCGGACGTTCTTCTGTGCTCTCCTGTTAGACATACGAATGCTTCCAAGCCATCCTGCACTCTGTGGCTAAGGCGGTGTTTCCAAATGCAAAATTTGTTGTCACCTGTCTCTCACACACTTACACCTCAGCCGCTCTTAGACTAGAGACTGAAAGGCCTGGGTCTCAGCCTTTGGGGCTCTGTGTCGTGGGCTCTCTTGGTCCTCTTAGATCATAGGGGTTTTGCACACGTGTTAATGGCAACCCACTCCAGCACTCTTGCCTGGAAAATCCCATGGACTGAGGAGCCTGACAGGCTACAGTCCATGGGGTCGCAAAGAGTCGGACACGACTGAGCGACTTCACTTTCACTTTCCTGCTGCTAGGAATGTTCTC
>SJYX01017597.1:0-16315 GCA_006410675.1 Oreotragus oreotragus | reverse complement strand
CTTATACCCTGTTGGTGGAAATATAAATTAGTGCAAGCACTATAGAGAACAGTATGAAAATTCCTTTAAAAATTAAAATTAGAACTATCATTTGATCCAGCAATTCCACTCCTGGATATATAGCTAGAGAAGATGAAAACTTTAATTAGAAAAGATACATGCATTCTCATTAAAGATACATCTTTAAGTAAAGATACATGCATCTAACACATGCATTCATTGCAGCATTATTTACAGTTGCCAAGATATGGAAGCAACGTAAGTGCTCATTGATAGGGGAGTGGGTTAAGAAAATGTGGTATATGTACATACAGTGGAATATTACCTAGTGATGAAAAATAATGAAATCTTTCCACTTGTGAAAACATAGATAGACCTAGAGGGTATTATGCAAATAAATCAGACAAAGATATGGTATGATTTCACTTATACGTGAAATCTAAAACCAAAACAAATGAGCAAACATAACAAAACAGAAGCAGAGTCATCCATACAGAGAAGAAATAGGTAGTCACCAGAGGGGAGGGGTTTGTGGAGAAGAGAAATAGGTGAGGGGGATTAAGAACCGCAAACTTCCTCTTGAAGAATAAATGAGTCACAAGTATGAAATGTATGGTGTGGGAAATATAGTCAGTAATTAGGTAATATCTTTGTATGGTGACAGATTGTAACTAGACATCATGGTAATTATTTTGAAAGGAGAATTTAGAAATATTGAATCACTATATCATGTAATAGGAACTAATACAGTGTTGTAGGACAATTATACTTCAAAACCAAACAAACAAAATCATAGAAAAAGAGATCTGACTTTTAGTTACCAGAGGCAGCAGTTGGGGAGAAGGGAATTTGGATGAAGGTAGTCACGATTAATATAATTAACATTGCCATATGTTATATATGAAAGTTGAGAGTAAATCCGAAGAGTTCTCATCAAAAGGAAGGAATTTTTTTTCATTTCTTTAATTTTGTATCTGTATGAGATGATGGGTGCTCACTAAATATATTGTGACAATTTTTTCGAGATGTATGTGATTTCAATCATTATGCCCTACACTTGACTTTTTATGTGTTGCATGTCAGTTACAGGTCAATAAAACTGGAAGAAAAAAAGTTTTACTTACCCATATCCAGAAAAAAATCCCTTCAATTATAATGCAGTGTATTCTATGAGGTAGCTTGTTGTTGTTCAGTTTCTAAGTCATGTCTGACTCTTTGCAACCCCATGGACTGCAGCATGCCAGGCTTCCTTGTCCTTCACCATCTCCCAGAGTTTGCTTAAACTCATGTCCATTGAGTCGGTGATGCNCATGTCTGACTCTTTGCAACCCCATGGACTGCAGCATGCCAGGCTTCCTTGTCCTTCACCATCTCCCAGAGTTTGCTTAAACTCATGTCCATTGAGTCGGTGATGCCATCCAACCATCTCATCCTCTGTCGTCCCCTTCTCCTCCTGCCTTCAATCTTTCCAAGCATCAGGGTCATTTCCAATGAGTCAGCTCTTCGCCTCAGGTGGCCAAAGTATTGGAACTTCAGTGTCAGTTGAAGCTGAAGCATCAGTCCTTGCAATGAATATTTCATAGCTGCATAATCACTCCCCAGAGATGATTCTTCATAAGACAGTTGTTCAGATGGTAACTTATCCCTAGAAGTATTGTGATTCAGCAGCAGGTTCTAAATGAAGTTATGGTTGAGAAGGAAAGAGAAAGAGGTGCTTCTAGCCAGACACAAAGTGTCTCCATAGTGGAGAACCAGCCCCAGTGGCCTTTCCAGGTGAACCAGCCACTGGTTGCTGTGTCATCCTCAGTACTTAGTGGGCTCTTTCTCATTTATTTCAAGAGCTTATCAGCCCAACCCTACTCCAACCATTTCTACCCAGTTTTCACCAATAGAGGCAGACGTGTACTGGTCAAATTCTGAAGTCAGAGAGATTCGAATTTGAATTGTATAATTGGTCTCACTCCTGCTCTTGTGGCTAAAGTTGGACGAGACCTCTGTTACTAAGCATCAATAGGGAGAGAGAGAGAGACAGAGGGGAATAAGAAGAGAGGAGTGTTTTCTCTCTAACAAAGGATGCTGAGCACAAAAGCCCACCTCACAAGGTCAGGAAGGAAAGTGTTAGGTTGCATCTGTGATGCAGAGCTTGCAGGTTAAGAAGCAAGTTAGCTGATAGAGGGGGCGTTCCCCAGGACAGGACTAGTAGGCAGCCTACATAACAAGGAGGCCATTGAGATGAGGGGGGAAGTAGAAGGCCTGCAAAAATGTTCAGGAAAAAAGTTTACAAGCTGGACCCAACCACAGCAGCATCCCTCTTGTGCTCAGCTTGGTGTGTGTTGTCAGAGAAGGCACCACCCATGTAAGTTCACACCTGGTGGTGCTGATGCATTAATAGAATAAACAAAAAGAGCCGGGGTAGGACTGGACCAACGGGCTTTGTGTCAAGTGAGGTCAGGTATAGAGCTCTGGCTAGAATGAAGGCAGTGGGGTGGTGTTCAAACATAAAGGTAAGCAGGTAAACAGAGTCATGGGAGAATAACACATTCTCTGGAGAAGCCAGATAAAGGCTAGAGACTGAACTTGTAGTATCAGGTTGGATGGGATTCAGATAGAAGCAGATTTAGAACAACAAGGTAGGGTCATGGTGAAATTGTTCAAATATCAGGGGGTACTATTTGTTAGGATCTGAGGGCAAGAGGGAGTAGAGATGTGGTTTGAGCTCATGGGACAGTTTTAAGGATGAGGAAAAAGGTAGAAGAATGATACATCTTTTTGGATGGAGATAGAGGCCTTTGACCTACGCTAACAGAGGACAACTTTAGATTGGCTTTCTTACCCTGACTTACCATAGAATCATCTCCCTACTCTTTCCAGAAATAAAAAGACATGGGGAAGGTAATCAGATTTATGGGTTTCTGGAAAACAAGATTACTCATCTCCATCGACCAAAACATTGGTTGCAAGCTATCAAAGAATATGAAAATAGGAAAATGGTTACCTGGCCAGGTTGCCGTGGAGAGAAGTGGTGGCTTGGGTCCTCTTAAGAGGAGCTGAGATAGCAGAAGTCTATAGTGCTGATTTCATTCTCTAGGTCCAGAAAAGCAAGATGAGAAGAAAAAGTGTCAACCCACAGCGCTTCCTCGGGAACTTCACATCATCTCTCTCACGGAGATGGCACGATACATGTTTCATCCAAGTAGGGGCCCAGCAGGGAGCCACCTTCCCTGGTGGCTCAGACAGTAGAGAATCTGCCTGCAACACAGGAGATCTGGGTTCAGTCCCTGAGTCAGGAAGATCCCTAGAGAAAGGAATGGCAACCCACTCCACTATTCTTGCCTGGAAAATTCCATGGACAAAGGAGACTGGCAGGCTCCAGTCTACAGGGTCACAAAAAGTCAAACACGACTGATCAGCTAACACTTGTAGTGAGTTTAGACCTCAGGGGCAAGATCACAAAGACCTCCTCAGATGTTACATCGGATGATGGAAGAGGGGACAGGCAAGTTGAGAACAGCTGTTGGGTAGACAACTAGCAGTGTCTGTGGCCGAGGCAGTTGGGTTGTTTCTTTGGTTTGCCTCTCTCGTAGAGGCAAAGCCACATTATTTGAAAAGCATTTTAGGAGATACAATCTGCCTTCATGAGATCATGGGTATTGCTGCTGTCCTAATTCCCGGGAAAGCAATTCCATTTGAAAATTCTGCTGTGACTCTCCAAAGAACATTTCCTAAGTTACGTGTAAAAGTAAGTCCTTAGAAAATGCAACTTGGTTTTATTTTTGTTTAACCTGTCGTTCTTCAAACCTCACCCTCTGGGCTAGTAGCCCACAAAGATCTCATAGCACTTATTAAAATTCATAATGATTTGGATGTATCTGTTTATTTATCTGCCTCTCCCATCGCTTTTACTGTAAGAGTCACCTGCCTTATTTTCGATTCTTTCTGGGACACAGTAGTCATTCAGTAAAAGTATATTGAATAAATGAAGGAGCAAAGGAAAATTTTGGATGAAGAAACTATGAGGGAAATCTTCAGAGTGGAAAAGGTACCTAGTGCTATCAATGTCTTTGCCATTTTTTGTTGAGCACAAAAGGTTATTTTTAATGCTTGCCTGATATCTTATACCGAACCCTATGGGAAGAAGTTCAAGAAAGGTACTCCCTTTCTGTTGACTAAGTGTCTCTATGTGGAGCTTAGCTAGGACTTCCCAGGTGGTGCTAGTGGTAAAGAATTCTTCTGCCAATGCAAGAGACAAAAGGGATGCCAGTTCAATCCCTGGGTCAGGAGGATCCCCTGGAGGAGGGCACAGCAACACACTTCAGTATTCTTTCCTGGAGAATCCCAAGGACAGAGGAGCCCATCAAGAGTCAGACATGACTGAAGCAACTGAGCATGTGGGCGTGTGGACTTCAACTACACCAACAGCTACAACAGACAGAAAGCGGATTGCAATTCAAGTTTTGTGTTCTAGGATCTTGGCTAAGGGTAAGAGAGGGTCTGTCTTGTCATTTCTCCAGAGATCTCAAACTCCCCCATTTTCACTGCCGGGTGCCAAGTTCCCAGAGCTGACTGAGAGGGAAGTAGGTGGGCATCCAGCTGCACAAACACGCCCTCATTTTTCAGGTAAAGGGCTCCTTGGACCACTTTCCCTCTCAGGTCAAAAACCAGACAGTAGCGCCTCTAGTGACTGGGAGCCAGGAGAGGATGGGAGGCCTTCAGAGAGGCGCCGGCTGGGGGAGACCTCAGAGGGCATGGGGTAGCTGTGTCTGTCCACAGCTGCTTCCCCACAAGGAGGGAAGACGACAAACAAAAGACCAAGCTGGGAGTGGGAGGGAGTGGGTAGGGAAGTCAAGTTTATGTTAGAAGCATTGAAAAGAAGGGCCGCGCAAGTGAGGAAATGCTGGAAGACTCTGGAAAGCGAGAGGGGCAGAGGAAAGCTGAGGTCAATAAGCACCACCCCTGCTGCTATCGTTTTTCCAATTCTCCTCCTCTCAGGAGGTGCTTTTCTTGGCTGGGACTCCCTCAGACGAGTCCTAAGGAGCCAGGATGGTGACAGTAAAGCCGCGGAGGGGAGAAAACTGGGAAGCATTTCAAAAGCTTCTTCCCTGATACGCTTCTTCATTTCCCTTGTAAACCAGTTTTAGGAACCATGACCATCTAGGCAAAGAGGTTCTGACTGGAGCCTGCCATGGCCCCAGACAGCCATTTCTTCTCTTTGTTCAAACTTTCAAATCCTGTAAGGTTTTTTGTAAACTTTCTCCCAGGGGCCCTGCTCCTCTGACAATTCATTATAAGGAGAATGGAAAACACGAGAGACTCTCAGCTAATGGGTAAAACATGTAGGACAACTCCTCTCCCAGCTCCTGCTGCCTCGGAGGCCACCTTGCTCCCAGCCCCCAGGGTGAAAGGATGCTCTGCTTGTCCAGGGGACCAAGCACTCTTCTGGGAGAGCAGAATGTCCTGGGCTGGACTAGGCAGATGAGGACACCAGAGGGGAAGAATGGGCACTTGGCAAACCAGGACGAGGGTGGAGAAGCTTGCCCTCCAGGCTGCTATTAATATTTTAAATCCCCAGCTGAACTAGGAGCACAGAGCAAAGGGATGCTAAAGATGTTTCCTTGTTTCCTTCGGGTGATGTTTGGTCTCCACTGAGGACCTGTTTCCAGGACACAGTGTTACCCCCTCTTATCCTCACACCTGTAGCACATCAGCCATGTGGCACCGGGTGAAAGGGGACCAGTTCCTCCAACATGAGACTATCGCCTTCCTGCAGCAGAAGCAGGGACTGGGCAGGGCTGACCTCAGAGGGCCATTCCTCAGACCGTGACTTCTCGTTTCTGGCGATATCCTCTCCCTGGGTGACCTCATCCAGCCTCATGGCTTTAAGCAGGAACACCCACGTTCAGCTCCAGTCCCAGCTTCCCCCTCGGGGTCTGGCTTTCTTACCTCCGAGTGACTCCTTACAAGCTCTACTGGGATGTCTAACTGACACCTCCAACTAGACGTGTGCAAACAGCGTCTCGGAACCTTCCACCCACACCCGTTCCACCCAAGTGTCAGTTGACAGAAACTCTGTTCTTCCAGCTGCAGAGGGCAAAACCCCCGACTTCTCTCTCTCTCAACCTGCTTCCGAATGCTGACCGCTGTCTGTCTCTGCCACGAGACACACCTAGTTGTCACTGCCTCCAGTGGCCCTCCAAGGCACAGGCTCTCCCGCCTTTATCATTGTCATGACTTCCTGGCCTTGTTTCCTCTGTTACCCCACTTTTGTCTGTTCTCTGTCTACAGCCTGAGTGGTTCTTAAGTTTTAAGTCAGATCGTGTGACTCTTTCCACTCAAAACCCTCCAGTGGCTCCATCTCAGTCGGAAGAAAAACCAAAGCCCTCAAAATGGCCTAGTGTTCTCTCACTCTTGCTGCCCTGGTCCGTGTTCACGCCCCTCCGGCTGCACTGGCCTCCCAGCCGTCCCTCAAACACAGACACTGTTCCCACCTCAGTCTCCCGCAGCCTGGAGCACGCTCCTCCCCATCACCTGCACGGCCCCCTCTCCTCTGTCTCAGATCTCTCTCTCCTTTGGTGTGAGGCCTTGGATGTGACTTTCTCCGGCCACCCTCTGCTGCTGCTAAGTCGCTTCAGTCACGTCCGACTCTGTGCGACCCCATGGGCAGCAGCCCACTAGGCTCCGCTGTCCACGGGACTCTCTGGGCAAGAGCACTGGAGTGGGCTGCTATTTCCTTCCCCACCTGCTATAGGACAGCAAACGTACCCGGCCCCTTGTCCCGTATCCCCTGCCTTGCCTCTCTTCATGGCATCTTCTTATTTTGGGGTATATTTACCAAGATCTTTTCGCTCGTGTTGACTGCTGTATCTGCTGTGCTAAGAGTAATGCCTGATGTTTAGCAGTTGCTTAATAAATGTCAAGTGAACTTCGGATCCACTTTCACTCTCTGGCCATAGAAGGACTATTGTTCTTGGATATAGCATTTCAGTTTTCTTCACCATAAAAGGAAGGAGGATGAGGTGTGATGACTTCATTGAAAGGTAGAGTTTTTTTTGTTTTTTTTTTTAATGAGTTTACAAGAAGGTCATTTAAAAAAAATCTTCAGAAATCCATTAAATTTGTTCCATTGTGACTGATTCATTTGATGAGAACAAGTTTCCATGCAGTGGGGGTACTGGGATGGGGTAGTGGTGTCAGAAACAAAGAGATGAGAAATATTTTTATTATTTATTAAGATGAAGTTCACCCCTCTCATTTCATTTTTTAGATAAAATGTTTTCTGAGTAGAACATACCAGAAAAATGCACAAGCCTTAAATAAATTATTGATGATTTTTTACAAAGTAAACACATCCATGGACTCACTTCCCAGGTCAAGAAGTAGAACATTACCCAGACCTGAGTCCTCCTTACACCTCTTCACATGATTACTTCCTTCTTGTTCCTTAAAGGGACCGTTCTCCTGCCTTGTAACATTGCAGGTGAATTTTGCTTCATTTCAAACCTTATATAAATGGAATCAGACAGTATGCATTCTTTTGCAACTGGCTTCTGTCCTTCTACCTTATATCTGTGAGAGTCATCAATGTCGTGTGTAGCAATGATTAATTTATTTTCATTGTGTACCATATTCCACTCTACGAATATGTCACAGTATATTTATCTCTTCTACTCTTGATGGGCATGTTGGTTTTTTCTCTTGAGGCTAGTATGAATAACGTTTCAATGAACATTTCTGAGCCTATCTCTGACCAACGTAAGCCTTCATTTTCCTCAGATGTATACCCAGGAATAGACTTGACAAGTTTTGAACATGCTATATTTAGGTTTAGTAGATCTTCCAAACTTCCCCTAGTGGCTGTATCACTCTAAGTTCCCACGAGTAACATACGTGCCCTAGTTGCTGACATCCTCACAATCACTTGGCATTCTTCTTTTAATTATTCTCACTCTTGTGGGTGGTTAGGCATATTTCAGTATGATTTTTTAGCATATTTCCTTGATGACTGGCTGAACACCTTTTCCTATGTTCATTGGCGATTCTATTGTTGTGAAATGCTTGTTCAGTTCTTTTGCTCATTTATTTTCAATTGAGTAGTTTTCCCCTTCTATTGAAAGTGTTCTTTCTATATTCTGAATTGAGCCCTTTATCAGTTACATGCATCATGAATATCTTTTCTCACTCTGTGTCTACACTCTTTTTTAAAACCTTCTTAATGGTATCTTTTGATGAGTCAGTTTTTAATTTTTTGATG
This sequence comes from Oreotragus oreotragus, assembly GCA_006410675.1. Taxonomy (NCBI): domain Eukaryota; kingdom Metazoa; phylum Chordata; class Mammalia; order Artiodactyla; family Bovidae; genus Oreotragus; species Oreotragus oreotragus. The sequence goes on along the minus strand of SJYX01017597.1, from coordinate 8,067 downwards.
AATTGATGTTTGTAATTTTAATAAACTTCAACATATAAATATTCTTCTTTATGGTTACTGCTTTTTCTGTCCTGTTTAAGAGCATTTGCCTCCCTCAAGGTCAAGAACCTATTCTTTCCCTGTGTTTTCTTCTAGAAGCTTTCATATTGAAGTCGAGAGACCACATAGAATTGGTTTGTTTGTTTTGCTCTAGTATAAAGCAAACCTAGATATTTTAAAAAGCAGAGACATTACTTTGCTGACAAAGGCCCATCTAGTCAAAACTATGGTTTTTCCAGTAGTCATGTATGGATTTGAGAGTTGGACCATAAAGAAGGTTGAGGGCTGAAGAATTGATGCTTTCAAACCGTGGTGTTGGAGAAGACTCTTGAGAGTTCCTTGGACTACAAGGTGATCAAACCAGGCAATTCTAAAGGAAATCAATCCTAGATATTCATTGGAAGGACTGATGCTGAAGCTGAAGTTCCAATACTTTGACCACCTGATGTGAAGAACTAACTCATTTGATGCTGGGAAAGATTGGAGGCAGGAGGAGAAGGGGATGACAGAGGATGAGATGGCTGGATGGCATCANCTTGGACTACAAGGTGATCAAACCAGGCAATTCTAAAGGAAATCAATCCTAGATATTCATTGGAAGGACTGATGCTGAAGCTGAAGTTCCAATACTTTGACCACCTGATGTGAAGAACTAACTCATTTGATGCTGGGAAAGATTGGAGGCAGGAGGAGAAGGGGATGACAGAGGATGAGATGGCTGGATGGCATCACAGACTCAATGGACATGAGTCTGAGCAAGCTCTGGGAGTTGGTGATGGACAGGGAAGCCTGGTGTGTTGCAGTCCATGGGGTCACAAAGAATCAGGCATGACTGAGCCAATGAACAACAACATAAAGCAGGGGCTGGGTTTTATTCTGATTTTTCCATTTGGCTATCTATCTGATCCAGCACCACTTATCGATAAGGTTGTTTTTGATAAGTTTGTACCAGTGCCCTGAAGTGCCACCTTTTCCACAAATCAAGTGCCTATATACCCGTGGAACTGTTTCTAGACTCTACTCTGTTCTACTGGTTTATTTGCCTATTGTTGTGTTAATGCTACACTGTCTTAATTACTGTCACTTTCTAATAAATCTGCTCCAGTATCTGGTCCAGTAAGCCCTCCAGCTTTGATTTTATTTGAGGTGATCTTTGCTATTTTTCATTCTTGGCATCCCTACTTTACTTTTATGGACTAGAAAACATCTTTAAAAGTAAAATATCTTCCCATTTTGGTTGGCCCTCATATCATCCAAGCAGCAGCTTTGGGTTATGCCATAAAGTCCATAGTGCAGTGTGTTAGTAGCTCAGTCATGTCCGACTCTTTTTGATCCCCTGGACTGCAGTGCGCCTCTGTCCATGGGATTCTTCAGGCAAGAATACTGGAGTGGGCAGCCATTCCCTTCTCCAGGGGCTCTTCCCAACCCAGGGGTCAAACCCAGGTCTCCTGGATTGCAGGCAGATTCTTTACCATCTGAGGCTCCAGGGCAGCCCTTACCAGACCTCAGTCTGTGGGTTGCCTGCAGCCTGGTGCTCCAAATGGTATTTTTGCGAGTGTGTGCAGTAGCAATATGCCCTGTCCCCCCTGCTAGTTTCTGTTACCCATACAACCTCTGTTATTTCTGGCAATAAATTATATTGTGTTCTTACTGTTAGGTCAGGCATTGTAAGTGCTTTGCACACATTATCTATTTAATCCTTCCTACCACCCAAGGAGGTAAGTACCCTCTTACTGCCCCCTAAAGAGTTATACCAACCTTTCAAAGATCCTTCTTTCCCCACTCACTGTTCCTTGTCTGTCAGCTTCAATGCCTCTGTAGGACCTAGCTTTTCTGAGCTTTAAGGATCTGAGAGATATTTGATATGACAAATGAGGAAATTCATGCCCAGAGAGGGAACTGATTTACACAGGGCTTCCTCAGCTGGTTAATGGCAGAAAAAGAATTAGAACACTTGACTCTCAGACAGTTCACAGTCCCGCTGCCATTTCCCAGTTATTATGTCTGCAACCAGACTTCCTTGCTGTTACCCAATTTATTTCCTCTCCATTTCTGATTAAATTTCTGTAACGACTTGTCTATGATGTTGGCTGTTTCTACTTCCTCGTCTCCCGTTCTCTCCTTGGCCCACTTTGAAACTACTGAAACTGCTCACATCTAGACCATTGCTCCTTTCATGTTGTCCAGCCTGTGGTTTCTTCTCTCATGTTACTAGACCTCTTACCTAGCGTCCATCCACCTGATTATTCTCATCTTTCTTGCCACATTCTCTTCTTTCACCTGTATCACTACATTCCCTCAGATTTTCTTCTAACTCATTGGCTATTGATTCTTAATTCCCCTCAGCTGGACCCACCCCCTCTCGACCTAAATTTCGTATTTTAAAGTACCCAGGTTTGCTCCTTGGCATATATTTCCATCCACACTCTTTCTGTAAGTGACTGCACCAGCGCTACAGTCCTAAATACAATGTATCTCCTAGAGTTTGCCAAGCTAGTTGTTCCAACCTTGACTTCTCTCCCGAGTTCTAGACTTTAACCTCTTGCTTGACATATCCATTTGGATGTTGTCTTAATTGGGTCCTCTATAAAACAGAGCCCAAGGCAAGGATTAGCATAAACTCCAACTGTTTAATTGGGAGATACGAGTCCAGGGTATTGGGTGTCGGAGAAAAAGGGAAAGAAGGCCAAGGAAGGTGTGGATAGAATGCAATGAGCTGCTCTTCCAACCTGGCATTCACCTCCCAGAGAGCTGCCAAGAGACCAGCAGTCACTCAGAAGCTGTGTTCACTCAGCACATAGCACTTCTCTGGGAGAGTTGCTTGAAGATATTGTACCTTACAGTAGCCCATGGGAAAAGGAAAAAGGAAGACTTTAATCTGTCTGCCTCCCTTTTGGCTCCCATTTGCCCTTGTTCAAAGTTCACCCTTACAGAAATAATTCTATACTTCCAGTGTGCAGAATCCAAACCATCATTGCTGTGCTGACAGCCAACTCATGGTGTGATATTCCATTCACGTTTGAACATGGGAAGAGTGACCCAGAGTTGCTGGAACCCTGGCAGGGGGAGACAGAGGGAGACAAAGAAAGAGGCTGAACAATGTTTGTGGCCCAAAGCAGATGTCTACTAGACATATCAAAATGAACATGGCTCACCATTCAGAAAACTAAGATCATGGTATCCGGTCCCATCACTTCATGGCTAAGAGATGGGGAAACAATGAAAGCAGTGAGAGATTTTATTTTCTTGGGCTCCAAAATCACTGCAGATGCTGACTGCAGCCATGAAATTAAAAGCACTTGCTCCTTGGAAGAAAAGCTATGGCCAACCTAGCTGCTGGTGCTAAGTCACTTCAGTCATGTCCAACTCTGTGTGACCCTATGGACAGCAGCCCACCAGGCTCCTCTGTCCACAGGATTCTCTAGGCAAGAATACTGGAGTGGGTTGCAATTCCTTCTCCAATGACCAACCTAGAAAGCATATTAAAAAGCAGAGACATTACTTTACCAACAAAGGTTTGTCTGGTCAAAGCTATGGTTTTTCCAGTAGTCATGTATGGATGTGAGAGTTGGACTATAAAGAAAGCTGAGTGCTGAAGAATTGGTGCTTGAACTGTGGTGTTGGAGAAGACTCTTGAGAGTCCCTTGGACTGCAAGGAGATTCAACCAGTCCATCCTAAAGGAAATCAGTCCTGGATGTTCATTGGAAGGACTGATGCTGAAGCTGAAACTCCAATACTTTGGCCACCTGATGTGAAGAACTGACTCGTTTGAAAAGACCCCGATGCTGGGAAAGATTGACGGTGGGAGGAGAAGCGGACGACAGAGGATGAGATGGTTGGATGGCATCAGCGACATGATAGACATGAGTCTGAGTAAATTCTAGGAGTTGGTGATGGACAGGGAGGCCTGGCGAGCTGCAGTCCATGGGGTTGCAAAGAGCAGGACACAACTGAGCGACTGAACTGAACTGAACTGAAACAGAACTCTTGATTTCTTTCTGCCAACTAACCTGATTCCCTCTCCCTCACAGTCTTGTTCATCTTGGAAAATGGCACCACTGACTCCACTGCTGAACTTCAGTCAAAGATACCATCACCTCATGCGTGGACCACTGAAATGGCCTGTGAACTGGTCCTCTCACTCTCACCTTCATTTCCTTTCAGTGTATTCTTCATATCACAAGAGTGATTTTTATGAACGGAATGCAGCAGTGTTCTTCTCAGCTCTGGAGCTCTGTCCCATCACTTACTCTCAGATCAAAGGCCCCCCTTCACCCTCCTACTGAAAGGGGCTGTCTATATCACCTTGCTTTATGGCAACCTTAGTTCTTACCACTTTCTGAAATCATCTCACTGGATATGTGTTATACATTGCCTGTCTTCCCACCATAATATAGGCTCCGTTCAGGTACAGAGCCTGCTGTCTGTCTCCCCGTAGCCACAGCGCCTAGAATAGTCTTTGATACATGAAGGAGCACCGTAAATGTTTGTTGAATGAATGAGTGACAGAATGAACAATAGCTGAGCTGAGAGCCTAACTCTGTGTGGCAGGCATGTATCTGTTTGCCTGACTTTGCATCTCGTTAGGCCTTCCTACAGCTAAAAGTTCTAGAGCAAGGAATGTAGTAAGGTTGAAGGGCATTACTTAGGTTCTAGAAGAGTTCAGGATGAATTTAGGAATCAGCTAACAGATTTTATCCTGTCTCTATTTATTAAAATTAAACTTTTATTTTGAGATCATCGTAGATGCACGTCCAGTTTTAAGAAACAATGCAGATACCGTTACCAGTTTGCCCCATGGTACATTGTAAAAATCATGGTACAATATCACAACCAGGATACTGACAGATGTGGGTCAACATACAGAGGATTTCTGTCACCATAAGGATTCCTTAAGGTATATTTTTATAGCCTCAGCTGCTTCTTTCCTGCTCTCACCTCCTAAACCCCTAGAAGCTCCTAACTTGTTCTCCATTTTTGACTATTTGATCATTTTAGGAATATTATACAAAGGGAATCATACAGTATATAATCTTTGGGGACTGGCATTTTTCACTCAGCATAATTCTTTGGAGATTCATCCAGGTTGTTGCTTGTACAAATAATTCATAGCTTACTCTTTTTTCTTGCTGGGTGCTAGTCTATGGTGTGGATGGGCCTCAGTTTGCTTAACCAGTCACCCCCTGAAGAACACTTGGATTGTTTCCAGTTTGGGGCTTCTACCAATAAAATTGATAAATTTGAGTACAAGTTTTTTGTGAACATGAAATTTTCATTTCACTTGGATAAATGGCCAAGAATGCAATCTCTGGATGGCAGTTGCTAGCAGCATCTAAAGAATGTCCCTCAAAAAATAAAAAGAAAAGAAAAGAAAGAAAGAAAGAACATCCCTCTATTTTTCCAAGTGTGGTGAGGATGCAGAGAAACTAGATCACTCACACATTGCTGATAGGAATACAAAAATGGTACCACCCCTCTGGAAAGCAGTTTGACAGTTTCTTTTAAAAAATAAGCAACTACCACACCACCCAGAGACTGATTACAGGAGATTTGGATTCACCAGCATCCTTTCCACTGCCCCATTCTTCAAAAAGGCTGATGCTCTGTCCCTGGTTTGGGGATTAATGATAAAAACCAACTGCCGTCTAGATACAGCAGCTCATGAAGCATTGAAGAAGTGATAAAAAGAAAGGAAATTCACATTTTCTGGACTGCCCAGTCCATTTAAATTAATGCCAGAAATGATGTACTGTTCCTTGAGTCTCTGGGGGAGCAGCCTGTGGCCGGATTTCAGTTGAGACCTTGATAAGCCATAGGAAACCACATACATAAGCCAAATCAGATTGGGGTGGGGGGGGACACCTTGACACAACCTTTATGAAGGCCAGTTGGAGAGAGGCTGCAGACAGAAGCGGCAACAGCAGAAATGTTGGGTTCTGTGCGTGTTACGTTGCCTGAGCCCAGCGTGGATTAAAGGCTGCTTCTAAGAGGGGGACAGTTAGATCTAATATTTAGGATTGGGGCCATTCTGGAATTTTCTTTCTTTGGGGGCTTGACAAGCCAAAACCATGCAGCAGGGAGAGGAGCCTTCTCAGGACTGCCACCACGTCTTACTGGTCCCGCTGCCTCTGGAGGCCTGGCCTCGCGTCTTCCCTCCCTCTCCTCCTCGACCTCATCCTTGTCGTCTCACCTTCTCAAAGCCATGTTTTCTAACACCTTAACTGTTTGTATTTTGTTTAACACGTACTTGTGCCGTGGTTACTATTTCCCATGCATTGTTTTATGATTTTATGTGAATTGGCTCTATCAAAACTCATAACAAACCTATGAGATAGGGATCAGGAATGTCCCAATTGTGCAGATGAGGGAACTGAGCCACAGAGGAGTCAAATACCTTGCCCAAAGTCACACAGCGAAGTGCAGAGATAAGCTTCAGGCCCAGAGTCTGGCTCCAAAATCAATGCTCTTAATCACTACATTAGGATGACTTTCTAGCAAGGATATATATGCCTTAAACGTTTCTCTTTTCAAGGCCACTTGGTATTTCAGTAAAAGAAGAAGCCTTCTGCTGAAGGAATAAAGCATTAAAATGTGGGATTTTGGATAGAGAGTAACAGGGTCTATCTAGCCTGTCACCCAGGCTACTGTGCGTACCGGACCCTCACGAGGCAGGGGGCGGTTTGTTGCATGTGACAGCTCTATCTTGTGTAGGTTAATTCTAAGAATTGCTATGACGTTTAGGAAATGGAATTACTATGTGTCAGAGACTGGGTGAGGAGCAGCCTATATACTATGTCCACAAAAGTGCAAGACAGTCAATATTAATTCTCCTTTAACAGTTAGGAAGTTAAAGCCACCAGTGGCAGATGGTTAAATAAGTGAGGTTGAACAATTTGAAACAGCCATTCTAGGCCAGTCTGGTCTCCTTTCACTACACAAAAACGATTAAAGCATTAAGTTTCTAGTTTTGCTTTTATCTTCGGTCAGCATGTCCATTTTGGCAAATGACAAGGTAAGAATAGAAAGTTCCATCTTCCCCCCATGAATCAGTTACTCCCCCAGATTTCTCATCATAAGACTGTGGCGCCAACCACTGCCTAGGTGCTCAAATAGAAAAACGCAGGGCTTGGTCTGGATCTCTCTCTCACCCTGACTCCTCTCTACAGTTTACCAGCGAGTTCTGTCAATTCTGTCTCCAAAATGCATCCCAAGTCCATATGCTTCTGTCTGGTTCCACCAGAGCCTCAAGTCCAGGTCACCACCACCCGCTGCCCCAACCACATCCACAGTGCCTTCCTGGGCACAGCCCGCTCCCCTGCAATCTGTCTCCATAGAGATGTGTATATTCTTCTTAAGATGTGAGCTGGATCTTGTCCCTTTCTTAATAGGGGCCTCCCTGATAGCTCAGTTGGTAAAGAATCTGCGTGCAATGCAGGAGACCCCAGTTTGATTCCTGGGTCAGGAAGATCCGCTGGAGAAGGGAATAGCTACCTACTCCAGTATTCTTGGGCTTCCCCTGTGGCTCACCTGGTAAAGAATCTCCCTGCAGTGCAGGAGACCTAGGTTCAATCCGTGGGTTGGGAAGATCCCCTGGAGAAGGAAACAGCTACCCACTCGAGTATTCTGGCCTGGAGAATTCCATGGACTGTAATCCATGGAGTCACAAAGAGGTGGACACGACTGAGAGATTTTCACTTTACTTTCATATTAAATATTTTTCCAGCTATATTTCATGCCACTTTCCAGTCCTCTCACTAATCTCCATCCAGAGTAGACTAAGCTCTTCCACACTTTACCCCCAGCAGCATCCTATCCCCCCACTCTTCCTGTGGCTCTGATCGCCTCAAAAAGCTCCACTGAATCTGCAGCACACATCTTCCCTCTGTTAAATCTCCCTCTCAAAGTCTCAGACTGTGCCTGGCATGCAGCAAGCACTCAGTTAATGATAGGTCTTGTTTCTGTTTTGATCATTGTTGTTCTAGTAAATACTCTAAAGATGCATGCCTAGGTGACTAGATCACCAGAGT
>SJYX01017595.1:0-57238 GCA_006410675.1 Oreotragus oreotragus | reverse complement strand
AAGAAGTGGCAAGAATACACAAAAGAACTATACAAAAAAGATTTTAATGACCCAGATAACCACAATGGTGTGATCACTCACCTAGAGCCAGACATCCTGGGTTGTGAAGTCAAGTGGGCCTTAGAAAGCATCACTACCAACAAAGCTAGTAAAAGTGATGGAATTCCAGTTGAGATATTTCAAATCCTAAAATACGATGCTGAGAAAGTGCTGCACTCAATATGTCAGCACATTTGGAAAACTCAGCAGTGGCCACAGGACTGGAAAAGGTCAGTTTTCATTCCAATCCCAAAGAAAGGCAATGCCAAAGAATGTTCAAACTACTGCACAATTGCACACATCTCATGTGCTAGCAAAGTAATACTCAAGGTAGGCTTCAGCAGTACATGAACTGTGAACTTCCAGATGTTCAAGCTGGATTTAGAAAAGGCAGAGGGTCCAAAAATCAAATTGCCAACATCTGTTGGATCATTGAAAAAGCAAGAGAGTTCCAGAGAAACATCTACTTCTGCTTTATGGACTTTGCCAAAGCCTTTGACTGTGTGGATCACAATAAACTGTGGAAAATTCTGAAAGAAATGGGAATACCAGACCACCTGACCTGCCTCTTGAGAAATCTATATGCAGGTCAAGAAACAACAGTTAGGACTGAACATAGAACAACAGACTGGTTCCAAATTGGGAAAAGAGTACATCAAGGTTAAATTGTCACCCTGCTTATTTAATTCATATGCAGAGTACATCATGGAAAAGGTCAGGCTGGATGAAGCACAAGCTCGAATCAAGATTGCCAGGAGAAATATCAATAACCTCAGATATGCAGATGACACCACCCTTATGGCAGAAAGTGAAGAAGAACTTAAGAGCCTCTTGATGAAAGTGAAAGAAGATAGTGAAAAGTTGGCTTAAAACTCAACATTCAGAAAACTAAGATCATGGCATCTGGTCCCATCATTTCATGGCAAACAGATGGGGAAACAATGGAAACAGTGATAAACTATTTTTTGGGGCTCCAAAATCACTGCAGATGGTAACTGCAGCCATGAAATTAAGAGATGCTTGCTCCTTGGAAGAAAAGCTATGGCCAATGTAGACAGCATATTGAAAAGCAGAGACATTACTTTGCTGTCAAAGGTCCAGTTAGTCAAACCTATGGTTTTTCCAGTAGTCAGTATAGATGTGAGAGTTGGACCATAAAGAAAGTTGAGTGCTGAAGAACTGATGCTTTTGAACTGTGGTGTTGGAGAAGACTCTTGACAGTTCCTTGAACAGCAGGAGATCAAGCCTGTCAATCGTAAAGGATATCAGTCCTGAGTATTCATTGGAAGGACTGATGCTTAAACTGAAACTCCAGTACCTTTGCCACCTGATGCAAAGAAAAGACTCATTGGAAAAGTCCCCAAATCTGGGAAAGATTGAAGGCAGGAGGAGAAGGGGGCAACAGAGGATAAGATGGTTGGATCGCATCACTGAATCAATGCATTTGAGTTTGAGTAAGCTCCAGGAGTTGGTGATGGATAGGGAAGCCTGGCATGCTGCAGTCCATGGGGTCACAAAGAGTTGGACATGATTGAGCGACTGAATTGAAACTAAAGATTGATGTGATCTATGAGTTTATGACCTGTTTTATTCCTCCAAACTTCCATGATTTAGTGTTATTTTTGAAGAGGAACTGTAAGAATAATTCTTTACAATACAACTTGAACCATTATAACTATTTTAGCAATTTTTTTTTGTGTACCCATGATTTTCTGTTGGTATACTTCTAAGTACATCCTAAATAGCATATCATTTCACCCACAAATACTCAAACATCTATTGTTAACAAAGAATACCCCAGTATTTTTTTTGCAATATTTTTTAAACATTTTAGCCATTTAAAAAATTGAGTCATAGTTCATTAATTTACGGGGCTTCCCTCATAACAGTAAAGAGTCTGCTTGCAAAGCAGGAGACCTGGGTTCAATCCCTGGGTTGGGAAGATTCCCCTGGAGAAGGAAATGGCAATCCAGTCCAGTATTTATATGTTTTGTTAGTTCCAGGTATATAGCGAAGTGATTCAGTTAATTCTTTTTCTAGAGTTTTTCATTATTATTATTTTCGATTATTATGAGATATTGAGTTAGTTCCCTGTGCTATACAGTAGGTCCTTGTTTTCCCTGGTGGTTCAGACTGTAAAGCGTCTGTCTACAATGTGACAGACCTGGGTTTGAGCCCTGGGTTGGGAAGATCCCCTGGAGAAGGAAATGGCAATCCACTCCACTACTATTGCCTGGAAAATCCCATGGACAGAGGAGCCTGGTAGGCTAGTCTATGGGGTCGCAAAGAGTCGGACACGATTGAGCGATTTCACTTTCACTTTCATGCATATTTTAATCCCAAATTTCTAATTGGCTTTCCCCCGTTACCCCTGCTATCTCCTTTGTTAACGTCTTTCTATGTATGTGTGTCTATTTCTGTTTTGTAAATAATTTAATTCCTATCATTTTTTTAAGATTCCACATATGAGTGATGTTATGTTATTTGTCTTTTCCAACTTACTTCACTTAGGATGATAATCTCTGGGTCCATTCATGTTGCTGCAAATGACAATATTTTCTTCTTTTTTAGTTACTGATTAACATTTTACTGTATGTATACAAATACGTTGTATATCTACTCATTGTATATATTATATGAATGAATATTGTATATATATGCAAGGAATATATATATGCATATACACATATATACAAGAATATAGCTGAATCATTTTGCTGTATACCTGGAACTAACAAAACATTGTAAATGAATTATATTTTAATTTTTAAAAGGCTAAATATTTTAAAATACTGTAAAATATATATATACATATATGTGTACATATGTCTTTTTTATCCATTCATCATTCATCATCTGTTAATGGACATTTAGTTTGCTTTCATGTCTTGGCTATTGTAAATAGTGCTGCTATGAAAATCAGGCTGAATGTACCTTTTCAAATTATAGCTTTCTCTGGATGTATACCCAGAAATGAGATTGTAGAATCACTTGCTAATTCTACTTTTACTTTTTAAGGAACTTCTCCAGTTCTCCACAGTGGTTGCACTAATTTACACTGCCACCAACAGTGTAGGAGGGTTCCTTTTTCTCCATACCCTCTCCAGCATTTATTATTTGTAGATTTTTTAATGATGGCCATTCACTAGGATTTATGTTAATTGTGTTAATGAACATCAGCAACTATGTTAATGTATTTCATGTCAGCTGATGATCATTGACAAGATCCATTACTTTCTAAGTTGAAAAATGGTGATTTTTTTTCTAATTCTGTCATTTCATCTCCATTTACTGGCTATAATTTATTGATATAAAATAAAGTTCACCCTGAAATAGAGTTTGGATAAGAAAAGCAAGAAAAGTGGTTAATCTTTTTAACTTCATTTAATATTTTTTAGAGTAACAAGATGATGACCTAGCAATCTCCATTTGTAACAAACAACTAGTCTAAATATCATGGGAAATTCTTTTATTTTTATGTACTTATATTTTAAGTTGAGCAAATTTTCATCTTAATCTAGAGCAAGTTGCTTTGATTTGATTTTGGATTATTTTGGTATGATGCCTTAGTCTTCCTTACTTGTCATTCCAAGCTGTCTCTGGTTCATCTTTCGCTTTCCCTAGTCAGGCCTGAAAGAAGCCACTTTCTATAAGGAACTCTGGCTCTCTATGTAACCAAAATATTTAGTGGCCATAATCTGAACTCTGGGTATTTTCTCAGTGCTCTTTACAGTTAGGTTCATACTATCTGTGTGTGTGTGTGTGTGTGTGTGTGCATGTGTGTGTGTGCGTGCGCTCAATCGCTAAGTCATGTCCAGGCTCCTCTGTCCATGGGATTCCCAGGCAAAGAATAATGGAGTGGGTTACTGTTTCCTCCTCTGGAGGATCTTTCCGATCTAGGGAACGAATTCGAATCTCCTGTGTGCCCTGCGTTGGCAAGTGGATTCTTTACCACTGAGCCACCTGGGAAGCCCCCAGCCTTTTTTAGAGCTTGAAATTAAAATATATATTATGAGTTCTTGTATTTCTAATTAAATTTAAGATGGTGTTGTTTTTAGTAATCTGTTTTGATACTATACTTATATTTCTCATTCCTTATACTGAACACCTTGATATTTTCTAATTATTTTAAAATTTTTAATTCATTTATTTAATCCATCTATATAATATTTTCATTTTAACAGTACTAATATAGTTGTTAATATTAAGACTACTGACTGCAGTCAAAATTTCTTTGAAGTCATTTTGATTTTGACTTTGAATATTATCTCACTAGGTGTTTATAGTCAAAATAATTTTAACTAAAAGTAGTTTGAAATGTACTTTCTCTCTGATCTTTATGCAACCAATTTATGTTGCATAAACAACATAAATTGTTTTTTTAATTTTTTGTTTTTATTTTATTTTTTCAGGTTATTTTCCAATTTTAAGGATGGTGTTCTTATTTTCTTTAGAGATTTTAAAAAGTTGTGTTAAATATATTATGATTCCAAATTTAAAAATGAGTACATTAGGAGAAAACTAACTTTTAAATTTATCCTTTATTTTTTTTCCTCTGTCTCTTAATAATTAATCATGACCTTTGTGTTCTATTGCACAGAAATTAATAGGAAAACATTGATGAAATTAAATATACTGGTGAAGAATTTCCCTATAGTAACTATACAAGAAATGTTAATGATAAAGAAGTAAAGTTAGATATTCAGTCTAAAACTTGTACTAACAACATGACAAGCTACATTTCTCAAGTGCTGAGTGTTAGTCACTCAGTTGTGTCCAACTCTTTGTGACCACGTGGACTATAGCTTGCCAGCCTTCTCTGTCCATGGAATTCTCCAGGCAAAACTACTGGAGTGGGTAGCATTTCCTTCTCCAGGGGATCTCCCCAAATCAGGGATCAAATTCTCCTGCCTTGCAGGCAGGTTCTTTACTGTCTAAGTCACCCAGGAAGCCCGTTTCTCAACGCAGCAGGCAAACTGAAAAAAAAAAAAATTAATAAACCAAAAATAAAATCACAACGCATCTGCAGTGTCCCCACAAGGCAGAGAACAATAGTGAATCTGAATTTCTGTGTAGAGACCAGGTAAAGTGGGATATTCAAGAGTAGCAGAGGTAAACTCTGGATGGCAGGTACCTGTCTCTTATACACATCTAGATGTGTATAAGAGACAGCTCCCACACATTCCCCCATTTCACCCCTCTACATCATATAAGAGCACCAAGCTATGCTTCCTGTACTATAATCAATGACAGTAATAAAGTATCAATGTGCTTCATATATCACAACACTTCTTTTCCCACTTCTAAATGGAATTTATGATAAACTACTAATATTTAAATAATAACTTTGTTAGTTCTGAACTACTCAGAATTATTTTTGAAAAGAGAAAACACGTCTCAAAATTAATATTTGTTTGAAGCAACAGGCTAAAATTTTTAAAGGTTTGTTTAACAATATTTTGGCTAAACTGACACAAGGACTTTATCTTGGTGTTAGTTGTATATAACACACAGAATAATAAATGCTGTTCAGTGTGATTAAAATCAAGGGAAAATTTATCCATTCATAGTCTTGAGAGACAAAATCTAAAATTTATATATTTAGGGGTGATGTAGTAAACAGCTTAACCACTAGTATGTTAACTGCTGCTGCTGCTGCTAAGTCGCGTCAGTAGGGTCCGACTCTATGCGACCCCATAGACAGCAGCCCACCAGGCTCCCCCATCCCTGGGATTCTCCAGGCAAGAACACTGGAGTACATTGCCATTTCCTTCTCCAATGCATGAAAGTGAAAAGTGAAAACTAGTTCCTATTAAAAGGAAATATGAATTATTTTGATCTGTTATAAGCACTTTTGGTAGCCAAGAATCACCTGGGGGGAAAAACCATGATAACCAAAAGAAAGCATGTATTTTGAAAAGTGTGACCAGTGACTGGTGAGTACTTAGAGAATCTAACTTTGTAAGTATGAAACCAGTGCTGCTTTGCTGGGAAACAATACTTCACTGATGCTCTGAACGGGACTGTGCCTCTCTCCTTCCCTTCTCTGTGAAAATGTTCTTAGCTGCCTGGGTGACAGACAAATGAATTAGAATTTATTCATAAAATGTGTGAGTTATGAAATAATCTTAGTTTTCAAAAAATCAAATTCAATTTCATCAAGTATTTCCATTAGCCAACAAACTGTAACCAATACAAAAAATAGTAATAGAAGGAAAATTTGCAATAACTCTCTTTGATAATCTTAAAAATGAAAATGAGAACAAATCCAAAATATAAAATATTAAGTAAACTGAAGCTCACAGAACAGGAATCAAGTACAGGATCAAGACCATACCCAAGAAAATAAAAGGCAAAAGGTTTGTCTCAATAGGCCTTACAAATAGCTGACAAAAGAACAGATGCTAAAGGCAAAGGAGAAAAGGAAAGACATACCCATCAGAATGCAGAGTTCCAAAGAGTAGCAAGGAGAGATAAGAAAGCCTTCCTCAGTGATCAATGTGAAAAAATAGAGGAAGACAATAGAATGGGAAAGACTAGAGATCTCTTCAAGAAAATATAGGCACAATATTTGTAAAATATAGGCACAAGAAAAGGTATGGACCTAATAGAAGCAGTAGATATTAAGAAGTGAAGTCATTTTGATTTTGACTTTGAATATTATCTCACTAGGTGTTTATAGTCAAAATAATTTTAACTAAAAGTAGTTTGAAATGTACTTTCTCTCTGATCTTTATGCAACCAATTTATGTTGCATAAACAACATAAATTGTTTTTTTAATTTTTTGTTTTTATTTTATTTTTTCAGGTTATTTTCCAATTTTAAGGATGGTGTTCTTATTTTCTTTAGAGATTTTAAAAAGTTGTGTTAAATATATTATGATTCCAAATTTAAAAATGAGTACATTAGGAGAAAACTAACTTTTAAATTTATCCTTTATTTTTTTTCCTCTGTCTCTTAATAATTAATCATGACCTTTGTGTTCTATTGCACAGAAATTAATAGGAAAACATTGATGAAATTAAATATACTGGTGAAGAATTTCCCTATAGTAACTATACAAGAAATGTTAATGATAAAGAAGTAAAGTTAGATATTCAGTCTAAAACTTGTACTAACAACATGACAAGCTACATTTCTCAAGTGCTGAGTGTTAGTCACTCAGTTGTGTCCAACTCTTTGTGACCACGTGGACTATAGCTTGCCAGCCTT
The DNA here is from genome assembly GCA_006410675.1 of Oreotragus oreotragus. Lineage (NCBI taxonomy): Eukaryota > Metazoa > Chordata > Mammalia > Artiodactyla > Bovidae > Oreotragus > Oreotragus oreotragus. Next base: position 49,986 of record SJYX01017595.1, on the reverse strand, counting down.
CTCTGTCCATGGAATTCTCCAGGCAAAACTACTGGAGTGGGTAGCATTTCCTTCTCCAGGGGATCTCCCCAAATCAGGGATCAAATTCTCCTGCCTTGCAGGCAGGTTCTTTACTGTCTAAGTCACCCAGGAAGCCCGTTTCTCAACGCAGCAGGCAAACTGAAAAAAAAAAAAATTAATAAACCAAAAATAAAATCACAACGCATCTGCAGTGTCCCCACAAGGCAGAGAACAATAGTGAATCTGAATTTCTGTGTAGAGACCAGGTAAAGTGGGATATTCAAGAGTAGCAGAGGTAAACTCTGGATGGCAGGTACAGTTCAGATTTGGCTCCATTTGATTGAAACAGAACACTGTAGATATCAGTTCTTTTAAAATATCTCTGGAAAGGCTAACCCAGTAGGTGTGTTTATAGCTCTTTAAAAGAACAACGATATTTTTTGTCCATGGCCAGGTATAAATTCAAGTAGTCTCTGTAGGTCTCTACCACTCAGCCACAGTAGATTTCTGACCTGACCTAGAGAAGCCACTTTTGTCAAAGAAAGACAAATCCTTTGCACCCATGGGCCAACGTTCTATGAGAAATGAAAGAAAATATTTCATTGTAGAATTGTAGTCTATTTTTGATGTGGTTATATTTCATATTGCATTTATAAAGAAATCAAGATTAAAGAAAAATAAAACTGTTAGATAAATTGGTTAGATTAAATCATACTGGAGAGAAAATCTGCCAATATTCTAGTCAGTGGGACTTATCAAAGACCTGATTATTTATATTTGAGTTTAATTTCCACAGTTGTTGAGACAAGACTCACCTTTTATGAAAATGTATAAGAATATATTTGGGGAGAGAAGATTAAAACCTATGGGCTATCATTTGAAAAGCATTTTGATCAGTGCCATGCAAAATAATTTTGAGTAATATGTACCTTATTCTTCTATTGTTAGAAAATAAAGTGTTCCAATGTAATCTGCTGAATTTTAAGCATAGTTTCACTTTTTTCTTAGGAAATACTTGGCACAGTCTATAGCTTGTTAATCAAGCTACTGTTTTATACCCATGTCTCCCAAACTTTAGCATTCACAAAAATAATGGAGGAGCTATGCTAAAATGGACATTCTGTTTCAGTTTTCTAGACAGGGACTTTTTTAAACAAGCTCTCAGAGAGGCCAGTATTGCCAGTCTCTGGACCAGACATTATGCAAAACTCTATATGCTTATTGTGATTCTTCACTATATTATGTGATAAAAATATTTCCATTTTCATTTGAGTTTTATTCTTATAGAGAGAGTGCTTTCATTAGGTAGATAGAATGGAACTAAAAACAAATTCATTAAATATCTCTACATGAAAGTTTATTTATGAAATAATATTAAAACATCATGCTAAAAATAAAAATGTTTAGGTTAGAATCTTGTAAACATTGATTTTATGTGATGATTCCAGAGCTGTATAAAGGATCTATGGTTAATATTTTTTTCATAGATGATCTAGTTACTTTTTTAGTGGGTATTTTTACATAGTTTATGAGATTAGAAAACTGAAAGTTCTTACTGGCAATTTCTCTGTCATTTATTTGAATGGTGAGATAGCTTCTGGCAATAATGATTTTAGAGTGTGATATATAAGTACACACACACGATACATACATGCACACCCTGCATCCTGCATTGAAAATCCAATATTCACATGTAAAACTGAGAAGGATGAACCTAGTTTAAATCTGCAATCAGCACCTATTTGACCTGCTGAGAATTGGCAGTATTTTGAATCACTATGTGGCTTGTTTCCTAATGTACAGTAAATGTCTATTAAAAGGAAGGTGAGTGTGATTTTTGACTTTAGCAAGAAGGACAAAACAGGAGCATAATGAACTGTAAATTTTAGTGTATTTATGAGTATTTATAGCTCACCGTAAGATTCACTGTGTTTTTCAATATTTCCTCCAAACTTGGCTCGGGTAGTAGGTTCAGTATGTTTGACCTTCTGGGTAGAACAGCTACTTCAGGTCCACGTTAGCCTCCAAATGTTTTACTTTGTGGAGAGACTTGCAGCATGAGAGAGGCTGGAATGATTCCTAATACAACACACAGCTGGTGTGACTTTTCGGAAGTCCCTTTCTTTTTTATTTCAGTTTTAGTTTCTTTTTTTTTAAAGATAGAATTAATGATTACTCTTATTAGGAATAATATTAATTGGAAAAATGCAGCCTCCATAGTCTTTCCAATGCACAGTATCATTTGTCCTTATGGGAGCTTTTGAATGTGAAAATCCCTCTGAATGTAAATGGATAAGTAACCATACTTCTGTTTGTTTATTCTTGGGACTATTTACAAATTGCAGAAATTTGAATCTCTGGGCTTATTTGACTTGAGCCAGTGGGGGAATGATAGCTCAAGTCAACTGTGTTAGATTAGTACAAAAAAGAGAAAATGGTGTTGATCAACAATAACACCTCTGCCACTTTGACTGGGCTTAGTACTTCCAGTTGGTGTGTCTCTTCTAGCTTGTTTACCTTCAGCATGGTCACAGTGGGATAAGGGGGGGAACTGTGCGAGGGCCTTCTCAGCAGTAGCAGGTCCTGGGGGCCCACCAGTATGCAGAGGCCTGCTGGGAAAGGTGTTGGGACCGGTCCACTCTAGGGACCAAGGCGGTCACTCATACAGCCCCTACTAGATGGCAGTGCTCAGAGGGAGGCATGAACATTGGAGCAAGTACTCTTATTTTCATGCAACAGAATAAAAAAAGTGTTTACATTTGTGTTCATCCAGATTAAGTATTTAAGGCCTCTTTTTTTCCTCCTTTCACCATATTTTCCTTAATCACCTCATTAATTTCCAGTTTTGCTTAAAATAGCCAGTGGGCTGGAACTGCATGGCTCATTTATTCTACTTCACTTTATTTACTTTTTCAGTGTAAAGTGGATAAAATCAATTAATAAATTTAAGCTCATTTACTGTAATTTGGAGAGCTGCTAAATAATGTATCTTCCTTTCTTTGCTAAAGTGCTGTAACGTAATTCATTTGTGAGAGTAAGGCCACCTCTTTCTTGAAGTGCTCTTAAGAAAATGGCAGATAGTTATCATTTTGAGGTTTAAGTTCAGTTCTGCCTGGACCCAGGAAATAGGCTACATAGGGACAGGGACTCTATCACGTGCAAACAAAGAAAAGCTTCATCACTGGCTTGTGATACTTGGATGAAAAGTGTAATTAATCAGTATACTGATTCTCCCCGCCCCCCATCCCGGCGTAGTGGTAGCTCTGTTTCTAAAAGTGTTATATCCTAATGATGCGTTCATTTTTTAAAAACTAAATACTGTAGAAAGAATGACAAAACCACCCCCCAATACTCATTTGGAAAGCATTATGATTGAAAATACCGCACTCACACGCAGGTACAATCTCTGAGATATTGCCAAGTATGTTAGATTGAATAAAGTCATGTCTAGTGGGAAGGGTGGATAAGATCTGGATTAAGTTATAGAAGGCAAAGGAATATGTTAATTTTGCTTAGGAAAGCATTTTAAAATGGCCTGGAGAAGAAGATCTTTAGACCTGCCTGAATCCAGGTAAAATTCTGATTATGATAATCAGCCAATGTAGGCACATTGTTTTCCTGGTTACAAATAAAGGACTCAAGTCTTCAGGAGCACAGCTCCTTCAGTATCTGGTAGTGATGAGAATGCATATAGGTGTGTTGAGGGTACATAGGGGAATAGGAAATGTGTGCAGACCAATGTCTGGGACAGTCTGTGCCCATAAACATTAAATGTAATTGAGGTACACACACACACACACACATGCATACACATATATATACACACCATGAGACATACATGTTTATGTCAATCATTTATGGAAGGAATGGAAAACAAGGCCACAAAAAACCTGGGCACAACTTTCCTAAAGCTAAAAATATTTTTTCTCTTTTCTTCTTTTAGTTAAGTAGTTATTTGCTCATTGTGGAAAAGTAAATGGCTATTTTTTGTCATGCATAGCTGTATTAAAACTTTATTCTTCATAGTGTGTGAATTTAAAAGGTGGGATTTTTTTTAGGTGCATATCTACATCTTTTATTTCTGTAACTTCACTAAGGAATCTAACAGCATAAACATAAATGTTGTTACAAATTTCCAGTGAACAATAGTTTAAAGTTTCTCTTTAAAAATCTGTGTTAATGACCTGATAATGCTTTGTTATGGCTTTGTAGAAATGTGTGAAGTGTTCTGACAGTATGTCAACAAAGTGTCAAATACGGTGAGAGAGAGGCTAAGAATTGGAATCTTAGTGTCAGGAAGTGTTAAAGCTAGAAGGGACCTTAGACCTCCTTCATGTTGGAAGTGATGGGGCTGAAGCCCAGGAGGATTAAGTGATTTGTTCAAGGTCGCACATAGAGCAAGCAAGGCCCAAGGAGTAAGACCTGGGTCCCCTGGCTCCCAGTCCTGTTCCCTGTTAGGTTTGCAGTTTTGCTCTTGACTATACGCATTCCTTTGTTTTTCACAAAATGAAACACAGATTGCAGAAATAAAGGAATCAGTTGTTTTTGGAATCTGAGTCATTTTAAAGGTCACTCCATCTCCTATTAGTCAGAGGACATAGTTATCTACCCCCCCAAAATTTATTTAAGCATTTATTCCTAATGAAAGTTTTAGAGATATTCAGTAGTTGTTTTGAATAATATAGTCTTCTCTCACCTTAAATCTATTTTTTTGTTGCAGGAAATAATTTTTCTTTCCTTTTTTTGTATTCTTGCTATATAATAACTATGTCTTTTCTTTTTGCTGCACTATGTCCTGCACTGTATCTGTATTATCACAAATACAGGTACACAATCATACACATAAAAACACATCATACATGGAGCTCTTGATAGATTTCAGAGGACTTTTGTATATAAATTATTGCCATAATTGTTAACTAGTTACTTGGATATTCTCAAAAGCCCATTTTACAGATGAGGAAATAGAGTCAGGGGGTTGAGATTTTACAAAGTAAAGGTAGAAACTACATTGTTTATTTTTAAAATATATTCCTTATCAATATATATACACATTATGGATCATATATCATTAATGGATAATTAAGGTAAAAGAGGACTTCCCTTGTGGCTCAGCTGGTAAAGAATCTGCCTGCCACATGGGAGAATTGGGTTCGATCCCCTGGGTTGGTAAGATCCCCTGGACAAGGGAAAGCCTGTCCACTCCAGTATTCTGGCCTGGAGAATTCCAAGGACTGTAGAGTCCATGGGGTCACAGAAAGATAGGACTCTGAAAGATTAACTCCCAAGGTCGATGAGTGCCCAATATACTACTGGAGATCAGTGGAGAAATAATTCCAGAAAGAATGAAGAGACGGAGTCAAGGCAAAAGAAACACCCAGGTGTGGATGTAACTGCTGATGGAAGTAAAGTCCAATGATGTAAATGAGCAATATTGCTTAGGAACCAGGAATGTTAAGTCCATGAATCAAGACAAATTGGAAGTGGTCAAACAGGAGACGGCAAGAGTGAACGCTGGCATCTTAGGAATCAGCATACTAAAATGGACTGGAATGGGTAAATTTAACTCGTGACCATTATAGCTACTACTGTGGGCAGGAATCCTTTAGAGGAAATGGTGTAGCCATCATAGTCAACAAGAGAGTCTGAAAGGCAGTACTTGGATGCAATCTCAAAAATGACAGAATGAGCTCTGTTTGTTTCCAAGGCAAACCATTCAATACCACAGTAATCCAAATCTATGCCCCAACCAGAAATACTGAAGAAGCTGAACTTGAGTGGTTCTATGAAGACTTACAAGACCTTCTAGAACTAACACCCAAAAAAGATGTCCTTTTCATTAAAGGGGACTGGAATGCAAAAGTAGAAAGTCAAGAAATACCTGGAGTAACAGGCAAATTTGGCCTTAGAGTACAGAATGAAGCAGAGCAAAGGCTAATAGAGTTTTGCCAAAAGAACACACTGGTCATAGCAAACACCCTCTTCCAACAACACAAGAGAAGACTCTACACGTGGGCATCACCAGATGGTCAATACTGAAATCAGACTGATCATATTCTTTGCAGCCAAAGATGGAGAAGCTCTATACAGTCAGCAAAAACAAGGCAAGGAGCTGACTGTGGCTCAGATCATGAACTCCTTATTGCCAAATTCAGACTTAAATTGAAGAACATAGGGAAAACCACTAGACCACTCAGGTATCTCCTAAATCGAATCCCTTATTATTATATAGTGGAAGTGAGAAATAGATTCAAGGGACTAGATCTGATAGAGCGCCTGAAGAACGATGGATGGAAGTTTGTGACATTGTACAGGAGGCAGTGATCAAGACCATCGCCAAGAAAAAGAAATCCAAAAAGGCAAAATGGCTGTCTGAGGAGATCTTACACACAGTTGTGAAAAGAAGAGAAAGGAAAGGCAAGGGAGAAAAGGAAAGATATACCCATTTGAATACAGAGTTGGAATACAGAGTTGGAAGAATAGGAAGGAGAGATAAGAAACCCTTCCTCAGTGATCAGTGCAAAAAAAGAGAGGAAAACAATAGAATGGGAAAGACTAGAGATCTCTTCAAGGAAATTAGAGATACCAAGGGAATATTTCATGAAAAGATGGGCTCAATAATGGACAGAAATGGTATGGAACTAACAGAAGTAGAAGATATTAAGAAGAGGTGGCAAGAATACACAGAGGAACTGTACAAAACAGATCTTCATGACCCAGATAACCACGATGGTATGAACACTCACCTAGAGCCAGACATCCTGGAATGTGAAGTCAAGTGGGTCTAAAGAAGCATCACTACAAACAAAGCTGGTGGAGGTGATGGAATTCCAGTTGAGATATATCAAATAATAAAAGATGATGCTGTGAAAGTGCTACACTCAACATGCCAGCAAGTTTGGAAAATTCAGCAGTGGCCTCAGGACTGGAAATGTTAGTTTTCATTCCAATTCCAAAAAAAGGCAATGCCAAAGAATGGTCAAACAACCACACAATTGTACTCATCTCACACGCTAGCAAAGTAATGCTCAAAATTCTCCAAAGCATGCTACAGGTACTTGAACCGTGAACTCCCATATGTTCAAGCTGGATTTAGAAAGGGCGGAGGAACCAGAGATCAAATTGCCAACATCTGTTGCTTATTAAAAAAGCAAGGGAATTCCAGAAAAACATTTCCTGCTTTATTGACTATGCCAAAGTCATGACTGTGTAGGTCACAACAAACTGTGGAAATTTTTTCAAGAGATAGGAATATCAGGCCACCTGATCTGCCTCTTGAGGAATCTGTATGCAGGTCAAGAAGCAACACTTAGAACTGGACATGGAACAACAGATTAGTTCCAAATTGGAAAAGGAGTACATCAAGGCTATGTATTGTCACCCTGCTTGTTTAACTTAAATGCAGATTACATCATGAGAAATGCTGGGCTGGAAGAAGCACAAGCTGAAATCAAGATTGCTTGAAATCAGTCCTGAATATTCATTGGAAGTACTGATGCTGAAGCTAAAACTCCAATACTTTGGCCAGCTGATGGGAAGAACAGACTCATTTGAAAAGACCCTGATACTGGGAAAGATGGAAGTCGGGAGGAGAAAGGACCAACAGAGGATGAGATGATTGATGGCATCACCGGCTCAATGGACATGAATTTGAGTAAGCTCCAGGAGTTGGTGATGGACAGAGAAGCCTGGTGTGATGAAGTCCATGGTGTCACAGAGAGTCGGACCTGACGGAGCAACTGAACTGAACTGAACTGAAGCTAAGTGAGACTATGTCAGAGTATAACATTTTAGAATTAATATAAAAGAGTATTAAAATATTCTTTCTCATACTTCTTATTGATAAGAACTGATGCTATTAGGAAATCTAAACCTTGACTAATTTTTGATACTTTAAAATCAAAAACATTATAAATTCTGAATTTGCTTTAAAAGATAAAACAGATTTTCCATATTTCAAAGTTGATTTTCTAGTCATATATTATCAGAGAATATATTTTATTTATAATCACAATGATATCTATTTTCTTTTAGACTGATCTCCAGATGATTTCCATCACTTTCACTTTATTTTTCTACTTTGCTTTTCTTCCTTTAGCCACTTAAAATCTTAACAACATATATCTGTCTTAGACAATGTAAATAACCAGGTCTGAGATGAAAAGTCTTGAACCAGAAGTCAGAAGACATGGGTTCTATTTTTGTTTTGTGCAATGGTTTGCATTGTGCCTTTAGTCTAATCACTTATACCTCTGAGTCTTAGGCTGCTGCTAAATAGCTTCAGTTGTGTCCAACTCTTTAAGACCCCATGGATCTCTGTTCATGGAATTCTCTAGGCAAGACTACTGGAGTGGGTTGCCATGTCATTCTCCAGGAGATCTTCCTGACTCAGGGACTGAACCTGAGTCTCCTGCATCACAGGCAGATCCTTTACTGCTAAGCCATCAGGGAAGAGTCTTAGTCTAGTGTAAAGAAAATGTTAGATCAGATGATCAACAAGGTCCTTTGATTAATATAAAGGTCTGTGTTTTACAGTGTATCACTCCTACCTATTGACTTTATTAAATTAATATTTTATATTATTGTGCTTCTTAAAGCGGATATATAGGGCTTCTCACGAGACTCAGTGATAAAGAATCAGCCTGTGCTGCAGAAGATATAGGTTTAATCTTTGGATTGGGAAGATCCCCTGGAGAAGAAAATGGCAACCTACTCCAGTGTTTTTGCCTGGGAAATCTCATGGACAGAGGAGCTGGCATATACAGTTCATGGGATTGCAAAAAAGTTGGATACAACTTAGCAACCAAACAACACCAAAGCAGATATATTTGTAAACAATCCATATATGAAAGTGGAACAACTCAATAAGTATTATAAATATATAAACATATACCTTCATGAAGACACGCTTACAGTTTCTGAGGCTTCATTAAAATGCCATCATTTTCTTTAAGATGAACTGGTTGGATTTCCCTGCCATCCAAGGGTCTTTCAAGAGTCTTCTGCAACATCACAGTTCAAAAGCATCAATTCTTCAGCAATCAAAATTCTTTATAGTCCAACTCTCACACCCACACGTGACTACTGGAAAAACAATAGCTTTGACTAGATGGACCTTTGTTGGTAAAGTAATATCTATGTTTTTAATATGCTGACTAGATTGGTCATAACTTTTCTTCCAAGGAGCAAGTGTCTTTTAATTTCATGTTGGCAGTCACCATGTGCAGTGATTTTGGAGCCCCCAAATAATAAAGTCTGCCACTGTTTCTACTGTTTCCCCATCTATTTGTCATGAAGTGATTGGACTGGATGCCATGATCTTAGTTTCTGAATGTTGAGTTTTAAGTCAACTTTTTCACTCTCTTCTTTCACTTTCATCAAGAAACTCTTAAGTTCTTCAATTTCTGCCATAAGGGTGGTGTCATCTGCACATCTGAGGTTATTGATATTTCTTCTGGCAATCTTGATTCCAGCTTGTGCTTCATCCAGCCCAGCATTTCTCATGATGTACTCTGCATATAAGTTAAGTAAGCAGGGTGACAAAATACAGCCTTGACGTACTCCTTTCCCGATTTGAAACCAGTCTGTTGTTCCATGTCCAGTTCTAACTGTTGCTTCTTGACTTGCATACAGATTTCTCAGGAGACAGGTCAGGTGGTCTGGTATTCCTATCTCTTGAAGAATTTTCCACAGGTAGTAAAGAGTCATGTATGACTGAGTGACTGAACTGAACTTAACTGAACACAGTCAAAGGCTTTACCATAGTCAATAAAGCAGAAATAAATGTTTTTCTGGAACTCTCTTGCTTTCTCAATGATCCAACAGATGTTGGCAATTTTATCTCTGTTCCTCTGCCTTTCCTAAAACCAGCTTGAACATCTGGGAGTTCACGGTTCATGTACTCTTGAAGACTGGCTTGGAGAATTTTGAGCATTACTTAACTGGCATGTGAGATGAGTGCAACTGTGCAGTAGTTTCAACATTCTTTGGCATTGTTTTTCTTTGGGATTGGAGTGACAACTGATTTTTCCAGTCCTGAGGCCACTGCTGAATTTTCCAAATTTGCTGGCATGTTGAGTGCAGCATTTCACAGCATCATTTTTCAGAATTTGAAATAGCTCAACTGGAATTCCATCACCTCCACCAGCTTGTTCGTAGTGTTGCTTCCTAAGACCCACTTGACTTTGCATTCCAGGATGTCTGACTCTAGGTGAGTGTTCATACCATCGTGCTTATCTGGGTCATGAAGATCTGTTTTGTATAGTTCTGTATATTCTTGCCACCTCCTCTTAATATCTTCTACTTCTGATAGGTCCATACCATTTCTGTCCATTATTGAGCCCATCTTTTCATGAAATATTCCCTTGGTATCTCTAATTTCCTTGAAGAGATCTCTAGTCTTTCCCATTCTATTGTTTTCCTCTCTTTTTTTGCACTGATCACTGAGGAAGGGTTTCTTATCTCTCCTTCCTATTCTTCCAACTCTGTATTCCAACTCTGTATTCAAATGGGTATATCTTTCCTTTTCTCCCTTGCCTTTCCTTTCTCTTCTTTTCACAACTGTGTGTAAGATCTCCTCAGACAGCCATTTTGCCTTTTTGGATTTCTTTTTCTTGGCGATGGTCTTGATCACTGCCTCCTGTACAATGTCACAAACTTCCATCCATCGTTCTTCAGGCGCTCTATCAGATCTAGTCCCTTGAATCTATTTCTCACTTCCACTATATAATAATAAGGGATTCGATTTAGGTGATACCTGAATGGTCTAGTGTTTTTCCCTATGTTCTTCAATTTAAGTCTGAATTTGGCAATAAGGAGTTCATGATCTGAGCCACAGTCAGCTCCTTGCCTTGTTTTTGCTGACTGTATAGAGCTTCTCCATCTTTGGCTGCAAAGAATATGATCAGTCTGATTTCAGTATTGACCATCTGGTGATGCCCACGTGTAGAGTCTTCTCTTGTGTTGTTGGAAGAGGGTGTTTGCTATGACCAGTGTGTTCTTTTGGCAAAACTCTATTAGCCTTTGCTCTGCTTCATTCTGTACTCTAAGGCCAAATTTGCCTGTTACTCCAGGTATTTCTTGACTTTCTACTTTTGCATTCCAGTCCCCTTTAATGAAAAGGACATCTTTTTTGGGTGTTAGTTCTAGAAGGTCTTGTAAGTCTTCATAGAACCACTCAAGTTCAGCTTCTTCAGTATTTCTGGTTGGGGCATAGATTTGGATTACTGTGGTATTGAATGGTTTGCCTTGGAAACAAACAGAGCTCATTCTGTCATTTTTGAGATTGCATCCAAGTACTGCCTTTCAGACTCTTTTGTTGACTATGATGGCTACACCATTTCCTCTAAAGGATTCCTGCCCACAGTAGTAGCTATAATGGTCATGAGTTAAATTTACCCATTCCAGTCCATTTTAGTATGCTGATTCCTAAGATGCCAGCGTTCACTCTTGCCGTCTCCTGTTTGACCACTTCCAATTTGTCTTGATTCATGGACTTAACATTCCTGGTTCCTAAGCAATATTGCTCATTTACATCATTGGACTTTACTTCCATCAGCAGTTACATCCACACCTGGGTGTTTCTTTTGCCTTGACTCCGTCTCTTCATTCTTTCTGGAATTATTTCTCCACTGATCTCCAGTAGTATATTGGGCACTCATCGACCTTGGGAGTTAATCTTTCAGAGTCCTATCTTTCTGTGACCCCATGGACTCTACAGTCCTTGGAATTCTCCAGGCCAGAATACTGGAGTGGACAGGCTTTCCCTTGTCCAGGGGATCTTACCAACCCAGGGGAGCGAACCCAATTCTCCCATGTGGCAGGCAGATTCTTTACCAGCTGAGCCACAAGGGAAGTCCTCTTTTACCTTAATTATCCATTAATGATATATGATCCATAATGTGTATATATATTGATAAGGAATATATTTTAAAAATAAACAATGTAGTTTCTACCTTTACTTTGTAAAATCTCAACCCCCTGACTCTATTTCCTCATCTGTAAAATGGGCTTTTGAGAATATCCAAGTAACTAGTTAACAATTATGGCAATAATTTATATACAAAAGTCCTCTGAAATCTATCAAGAGCTCCATGTATGATGTGTTTTTATGTGTATGATTGTGTACCTGTATTTGTGATAATACAGATACAGTGCAGGACATAGTGCAGCAAAAAGAAAAGACATAGTTATTATATAGCAAGAATACAAAAAAAGGAAAGAAAAATTATTTCCTGCAACAAAAAAATAGATTTAAGGTGAGAGAAGACTATATTATTCAAAACAACTACTGAATATCTCTAAAACTTTCATTAGGAATAAATGCTTAAATAAATTTTGGGGGGGTAGATAACTATGTCCTCTGACTAATAGGAGATGGAGTGACCTTTAAAATGACTCAGATTCCAAAAACAACTGATTCCTTTATTTCTGCAATCTGTGTTTCATTTTGTGAAAAACAAAGGAATGCGTATAGTCAAGAGCAAAACTGCAAACCTAACAGGGAACAGGACTGGGAGCCAGGGGACCCAGGTCTTACTCCTTGGGCCTTGCTTGCTCTATGTGCGACCTTGAACAAATCACTTAATCCTCCTGGGCTTCAGCCCCATCACTTCCAACATGAAGGAGGTCTAAGGTCCCTTCTAGCTTTAACACTTCCTGACACTAAGATTCCAATTCTTAGCCTCTCTCTCACCGTATTTGACACTTTGTTGACATACTGTCAGAACACTTCACACATTTCTACAAAGCCATAACAAAGCATTATCAGGTCATTAACACAGATTTTTAAAGAGAAACTTTAAACTATTGTTCACTGGAAATTTGTAACAACATTTATGTTTATGCTGTTAGATTCCTTAGTGAAGTTACAGAAATAAAAGATGTAGATATGCACCTAAAAAAAATCCCACCTTTTAAATTCACACACTATGAAGAATAAAGTTTTAATACAGCTATGCATGACAAAAAATAGCCATTTACTTTTCCACAATGAGCAAATAACTACTTAACTAAAAGAAGAAAAGAGAAAAAATATTTTTAGCTTTAGGAAAGTTGTGCCCAGGTTTTTTGTGGCCTTGTTTTCCATTCCTTCCATAAATGATTGACATAAACATGTATGTCTCATGGTGTGTATATATATGTGTATGCATGTGTGTGTGTGTGTGTGTACCTCAATTACATTTAATGTTTATGGGCACAGACTGTCCCAGACATTGGTCTGCACACATTTCCTATTCCCCTATGTACCCTCAACACACCTATATGCATTCTCATCACTACCAGATACTGAAGGAGCTGTGCTCCTGAAGACTTGAGTCCTTTATTTGTAACCAGGAAAACAATGTGCCTACATTGGCTGATTATCATAATCAGAATTTTACCTGGATTCAGGCAGGTCTAAAGATCTTCTTCTCCAGGCCATTTTAAAATGCTTTCCTAAGCAAAATTAACATATTCCTTTGCCTTCTATAACTTAATCCAGATCTTATCCACCCTTCCCACTAGACATGACTTTATTCAATCTAACATACTTGGCAATATCTCAGAGATTGTACCTGCGTGTGAGTGCGGTATTTTCAATCATAATGCTTTCCAAATGAGTATTGGGGGGTGGTTTTGTCATTCTTTCTACAGTATTTAGTTTTTAAAAAATGAACGCATCATTAGGATATAACACTTTTAGAAACAGAGCTACCACTATGCCGGGATGGGGGGCGGGGAGAATCAGTATACTGATTAATTACACTTTTCATCCAAGTATCACAAGCCAGTGATGAAGCTTTTCTTTGTTTGCACGTGATAGAGTCCCTGTCCCTATGTAGCCTATTTCCTGGGTCCAGGCAGAACTGAACTTAAACCTCAAAATGATAACTATCTGCCATTTTCTTAAGAGCACTTCAAGAAAGAGGTGGCCTTACTCTCACAAATGAATTACGTTACAGCACTTTAGCAAAGAAAGGAAGATACATTATTTAGCAGCTCTCCAAATTACAGTAAATGAGCTTAAATTTATTAATTGATTTTATCCACTTTACACTGAAAAAGTAAATAAAGTGAAGTAGAATAAATGAGCCATGCAGTTCCAGCCCACTGGCTATTTTAAGCAAAACTGGAAATTAATGAGGTGATTAAGGAAAATATGGTGAAAGGAGGAAAAAAAGAGGCCTTAAATACTTAATCTGGATGAACACAAATGTAAACACTTTTTTTATTCTGTTGCATGAAAATAAGAGTACTTGCTCCAATGTTCATGCCTCCCTCTGAGCACTGCCATCTAGTAGGGGCTGTATGAGTGACCGCCTTGGTCCCTAGAGTGGACCGGTCCCAACACCTTTCCCAGCAGGCCTCTGCATACTGGTGGGCCCCCAGGACCTGCTACTGCTGAGAAGGCCCTCGCACAGTTCCCCCCCTTATCCCACTGTGACCATGCTGAAGGTAAACAAGCTAGAAGAGACACACCAACTGGAAGTACTAAGCCCAGTCAAAGTGGCAGAGGTGTTATTGTTGATCAACACCATTTTCTCTTTTTTGTACTAATCTAACACAGTTGACTTGAGCTATCATTCCCCCACTGGCTCAAGTCAAATAAGCCCAGAGATTCAAATTTCTGCAATTTGTAAATAGTCCCAAGAATAAACAAACAGAAGTATGGTTACTTATCCATTTACATTCAGAGGGATTTTCACATTCAAAAGCTCCCATAAGGACAAATGATACTGTGCATTGGAAAGACTATGGAGGCTGCATTTTTCCAATTAATATTATTCCTAATAAGAGTAATCATTAATTCTATCTTTAAAAAAAAAGAAACTAAAACTGAAATAAAAAAGAAAGGGACTTCCGAAAAGTCACACCAGCTGTGTGTTGTATTAGGAATCATTCCAGCCTCTCTCATGCTGCAAGTCTCTCCACAAAGTAAAACATTTGGAGGCTAACGTGGACCTGAAGTAGCTGTTCTACCCAGAAGGTCAAACATACTGAACCTACTACCCGAGCCAAGTTTGGAGGAAATATTGAAAAACACAGTGAATCTTACGGTGAGCTATAAATACTCATAAATACACTAAAATTTACAGTTCATTATGCTCCTGTTTTGTCCTTCTTGCTAAAGTCAAAAATCACACTCACCTTCCTTTTAATAGACATTTACTGTACATTAGGAAACAAGCCACATAGTGATTCAAAATACTGCCAATTCTCAGCAGGTCAAATAGGTGCTGATTGCAGATTTAAACTAGGTTCATCCTTCTCAGTTTTACATGTGAATATTGGATTTTCAATGCAGGATGCAGGGTGTGCATGTATGTATCGTGTGTGTGTACTTATATATCACACTCTAAAATCATTATTGCCAGAAGCTATCTCACCATTCAAATAAATGACAGAGAAATTGCCAGTAAGAACTTTCAGTTTTCTAATCTCATAAACTATGTAAAAATACCCACTAAAAAAGTAACTAGATCATCTATGAAAAAAATATTAACCATAGATCCTTTATACAGCTCTGGAATCATCACATAAAATCAATGTTTACAAGATTCTAACCTAAACATTTTTATTTTTAGCATGATGTTTTAATATTATTTCATAAATAAACTTTCATGTAGAGATATTTAATGAATTTGTTTTTAGTTCCATTCTATCTACCTAATGAAAGCACTCTCTCTATAAGAATAAAACTCAAATGAAAATGGAAATATTTTTATCACATAATATAGTGAAGAATCACAATAAGCATATAGAGTTTTGCATAATGTCTGGTCCAGAGACTGGCAATACTGGCCTCTCTGAGAGCTTGTTTAAAAAAGTCCCTGTCTAGAAAACTGAAACAGAATGTCCATTTTAGCATAGCTCCTCCATTATTTTTGTGAATGCTAAAGTTTGGGAGACATGGGTATAAAACAGTAGCTTGATTAACAAGCTATAGACTGTGCCAAGTATTTCCTAAGAAAAAAGTGAAACTATGCTTAAAATTCAGCAGATTACATTGGAACACTTTATTTTCTAACAATAGAAGAATAAGGTACATATTACTCAAAATTATTTTGCATGGCACTGATCAAAATGCTTTTCAAATGATAGCCCATAGGTTTTAATCTTCTCTCCCCAAATATATTCTTATACATTTTCATAAAAGGTGAGTCTTGTCTCAACAACTGTGGAAATTAAACTCAAATATAAATAATCAGGTCTTTGATAAGTCCCACTGACTAGAATATTGGCAGATTTTCTCTCCAGTATGATTTAATCTAACCAATTTATCTAACAGTTTTATTTTTCTTTAATCTTGATTTCTTTATAAATGCAATATGAAATATAACCACATCAAAAATAGACTACAATTCTACAATGAAATATTTTCTTTCATTTCTCATAGAACGTTGGCCCATGGGTGCAAAGGATTTGTCTTTCTTTGACAAAAGTGGCTTCTCTAGGTCAGGTCAGAAATCTACTGTGGCTGAGTGGTAGAGACCTACAGAGACTACTTGAATTTATACCTGGCCATGGACAAAAAATATCGTTGTTCTTTTAAAGAGCTATAAACACACCTACTGGGTTAGCCTTTCCAGAGATATTTTAAAAGAACTGATATCTACAGTGTTCTGTTTCAATCAAATGGAGCCAAATCTGAACTGTACCTGCCATCCAGAGTTTACCTCTGCTACTCTTGAATATCCCACTTTACCTGGTCTCTACACAGAAATTCAGATTCACTATTGTTCTCTGCCTTGTGGGGACACTGCAGATGCGTTGTGATTTTATTTTTGGTTTATTAATTTTTTTTTTTTTCAGTTTGCCTGCTGCGTTGAGAAACGGGCTTCCTGGGTGACTTAGACAGTAAAGAACCTGCCTGCAAGGCAGGAGAATTTGATCCCTGATTTGGGGAGATCCCCTGGAGAAGGAAATGCTACCCACTCCAGTAGTTTTGCCTGGAGAATTCCATGGACAGAGAAGGCTGGCAAGCTATAGTCCACGTGGTCACAAAGAGTTGGACACAACTGAGTGACTAACACTCAGCACTTGAGAAATGTAGCTTGTCATGTTGTTAGTACAAGTTTTAGACTGAATATCTAACTTTACTTCTTTATCATTAACATTTCTTGTATAGTTACTATAGGGAAATTCTTCACCAGTATATTTAATTTCATCAATGTTTTCCTATTAATTTCTGTGCAATAGAACACAAAGGTCATGATTAATTATTAAGAGACAGAGGAAAAAAAATAAAGGATAAATTTAAAAGTTAGTTTTCTCCTAATGTACTCATTTTTAAATTTGGAATCATAATATATTTAACACAACTTTTTAAAATCTCTAAAGAAAATAAGAACACCATCCTTAAAATTGGAAAATAACCTGAAAAAATAAAATAAAAACAAAAAATTAAAAAAACAATTTATGTTGTTTATGCAACATAAATTGGTTGCATAAAGATCAGAGAGAAAGTACATTTCAAACTACTTTTAGTTAAAATTATTTTGACTATAAACACCTAGTGAGATAATATTCAAAGTCAAAATCAAAATGACTTCAAAGAAATTTTGACTGCAGTCAGTAGTCNTCTTAATATCTTCTACTTCTGTTAGTTCCATACCATTTCTGTCCATTATTGAGCCCATCTTTTCATGAAATATTCCCTTGGTATCTCTAATTTCCTTGAAGAGATCTCTAGTCTTTCCCATTCTATTGTTTTCCTCTCTTTTTTTGCACTGATCACTGAGGAAGGGTTTCTTATCTCTCCTTCCTATTCTTCCAACTCTGTATTCCAACTCTGTATTCAAATGGGTATATCTTTCCTTTTCTCCCTTGCCTTTCCTTTCTCTTCTTTTCACAACTGTGTGTAAGATCTCCTCAGACAGCCATTTTGCCTTTTTGGATTTCTTTTTCTTGGCGATGGTCTTGATCACTGCCTCCTGTACAATGTCACAAACTTCCATCCATCGTTCTTCAGGCGCTCTATCAGATCTAGTCCCTTGAATCTATTTCTCACTTCCACTATATAATAATAAGGGATTCGATTTAGGAGATACCTGAGTGGTCTAGTGGTTTTCCCTATGTTCTTCAATTTAAGTCTGAATTTGGCAATAAGGAGTTCATGATCTGAGCCACAGTCAGCTCCTTGCCTTGTTTTTGCTGACTGTATAGAGCTTCTCCATCTTTGGCTGCAAAGAATATGATCAGTCTGATTTCAGTATTGACCATCTGGTGATGCCCACGTGTAGAGTCTTCTCTTGTGTTGTTGGAAGAGGGTGTTTGCTATGACCAGTGTGTTCTTTTGGCAAAACTCTATTAGCCTTTGCTCTGCTTCATTCTGTACTCTAAGGCCAAATTTGCCTGTTACTCCAGGTATTTCTTGACTTTCTACTTTTGCATTCCAGTCCCCTTTAATGAAAAGGACATCTTTTTTGGGTGTTAGTTCTAGAAGGTCTTGTAAGTCTTCATAGAACCACTCAAGTTCAGCTTCTTCAGTATTTCTGGTTGGGGCATAGATTTGGATTACTGTGGTATTGAATGGTTTGCCTTGGAAACAAACAGAGCTCATTCTGTCATTTTTGAGATTGCATCCAAGTACTGCCTTTCAGACTCTTTTGTTGACTATGATGGCTACACCATTTCCTCTAAAGGATTCCTGCCCACAGTAGTAGCTATAATGGTCATGAGTTAAATTTACCCATTCCAGTCCATTTTAGTATGCTGATTCCTAAAATGTCAACATTCACTCTTGCCGTCTCCTGTTTGACCACTTCTAATCTGCCTTGATTCACGTACCTAACATTCTCGGTTCCTAAGAAATATTGCCCTCTACATCATTGGACTTTACATCCATCAGCAGTCACATCCACACCTGGGTGTTGTTTTTGCTTTGGCTCTGTGTCCTCATTCTTTCTACTGTTGCTTATTACACCTAAAATCCATTGGGTTTGTTCCCTGTGGCTGCTGTAACATTAGAAAAACCAATTTGGAGTCTAAAAGCAACAGCAATTTTTTCTTTCAATAGTTCTGGGACCAGAAGTCTGAAATCATTTCACTTAGTCATAACCAAGGTGTTGACAGGGCCACATGTCTTCTGAGGCTCTAGCGGGATTCAGCTCCTTGATTCCAAGTTTTTGGTGGCTGTTGGCATTTCTTGATTTGTGATCACATCACTCCAATCTCTGCTACCACGGTCCATTGTAACCTCCTCTTCTATATATTATATCCTTGTGAATGTCTTTTCTAAGGGCATTGGTGATAACATATAGGATCCAGCTAGATAATCCAGGAAAGTGTCTTCATTTCAAGATCCTCAATTTAATTTCATCTGCCAAAATTTTACCATATAATGTATGAGTCAAGGTACCAGGGATTAAGGCAGGGACTTATCTTTGGAGCCATTATCAGCCGACCCCATCTATCCTCTCATCTTTCAGCAATATGTGGAATGAATGTTTCACCTGTGTACCAAATAAAATGACTTTTAATTGCCTGTTGTTGTTCAGTTGCTAAGCTGTGTCTGACTCTTTGCAGCCCCATGAACTATAGCATGCCAGACTTGTCAGTCCTTCACCATTTCCCAGAGCTTGCTCAAACTCATGTCCTTCAAGTCAGTGATGCCATCCAACCATCTCACACACTGTTGCCCCTTTCTTCTCCTGTCATCAATCTTTTCCAGCATCAGGGTCGTCTGGAATGAGTAGGCTCTTTGCTTCAGGTGGCCAAAGTATTGAAGCTTTGGCTTCAGCAACCATCCTTCCAAAGAAAATTCAGCATTGATTTCCTTTAGGATTGATTGGTTTGATTTCTTTTCTGTCCAAAGTGAAAGTGAAATCGCTCAGTCATGTCTGACTCTTTGCCACCCTGTTCACTGTAGCCCACTGGGCTCCTCCATCCATGGGATTTTCCAGGCAAGAATATCGGAGTGTGTTGCCATTTCCTTTTCCAGGGGCTCTTCCCCACCCAGGATCGAACCTTGGTCTCCTGCATTGTAGGCAGATGCTTTAACGTCTGAACCACTAGGGAAGTCAAGGGGCCTTCTGATTACTTAAGAGTTTGTAATACAGATTTTGAAATTTGCACACCAGGGCAATATCTTAGGAATAGTGGAAAGAAGAAACAAGATAAAATCTACTTTGTCATAGATTAGGTGACCATAGGTGCTTTCAGAATATAGATATAGAAAATGGACCTGCAGACATGGCGGGGGTAGTGGTGGTGGTGATGCTGGGTGAATTGGGAGGTTGAGATCGATGTATGTGCACTGTGATTTGTAAAACAGATAGCTGATTAGAACCTGCTCTGTAGCACAGGGCTATAGTTCAGTGCTCTGTGGTGACCTAGATGAATGGGATGGGGGAAGGTGGGATTCACTATTCATTCATATACCTAATTCGCTTCATTGTACAGCCAAAACTAATAATCATTGTAAAGCAACTATCCCCTAATTTAAACAAGAGAGAGAGATAGAGAAAACCCAATTGCTATTTAAGACCAAAGAACTTGTTTTAAACTTATTAAAACATAGTACTTAATATTTAAATTTAATGTAAATATCTTGTGACAATTAAAATAGATCAAATCTTTTTTGAATCCAAATTTTAAACAGATAAAGTTATTTTCTATTGCTCTGGTGGTGACTGTTATATGCTTTTGTACCCACTGCCTCCTATGCTTAGAAAGAATTTTCTTTTCACCTATTTTTTTTCTTCTCGTCTTTTATGTCTCAGTTCAAATATTAAAGTAGAAAATAGGAAGCTGTATCATATGATCTTGATAAATTTTAGATAGCTCAAATCACTACTAAGGATGTTAATTATTTGTTGCTTATTTTATTGTCTACCTCTCTAATCTCCCCATGGAACACTCACTTTATAAAAGTTGAGATATTTTCTATAAAATCCCAGCCCCTAGAACTGAGCATTAACAAATTTCAATGACTGTTACTCATTAAATTAAAAGTCTTAAGGATTTTGTTCAAATGCTACTCTCTGCAGGAAGGCTTCTCTGAATCAGCTTCCTGGGAAAGTTTTCCTTCTTCAGTGAACCAATATTACACATATGTGTGTGCTTAGTCACTCAGTCATGTCCAACTCTTTGTCATACCATGGATGCTTGTGCATAAAACCAGCATTGATCATGTTGCATTATATTAATTTATTCATATAGCTATCTTTTAAGAAAATTGTAAGTTCCTTGAAGGCCGGGATTTTATCTTAGCTCTATTCATATCTATAAAATCACATCCATACTAGCTCCTGGAACATACAAGTCCCGCAATGAATATTATGGCACTCTATTATTTAATCAAACACTAATCTTAGTGTAGCTGTGAAGCTATTTAGTAGATGTGGTTAACATCTCTACTTAGTTGACTTTGTATCAAGGAGATTACCTTCTATAGTACGGGTGGGGCTCATCTTCTCAGCTAGAAAATCTTGAAAGGAAGGAAGACAGACTTGTCAGAGAAGAAATTCTGCCTCAGGATCCTGAAGTATTAGTTGCTCAGTCGTGGCTGACTCTTTGTGACTCCATGAACTGTAGCCCACAAGTCTCCTCTGTCTATGGAATACTCCAGGCAAGAATATTGGAGTGGGTAGCCATTTCCTTCTCAACTCAGGGATCGGACCCTGGTCTCCTGCATTGCAAGTGGATTCTTAATTGTCTGAGCCACCAGGGACGCCCACCATTAACCCATGCCTGAGTTTTCAATGTGTGGGCTGCATCTCAAAACCCTAGTAATTGTGCCTCTTCCTGAGGCAGGGGTGAAGATAGGAATTGGTCACTCTCAGTTCTCACTTTTAAAACCTACAGCCAATCCCATCCTTCCTTTCCAGACTCAGAATGTGAAATTCCATCTACACTGGATATGGCTATGTAAAAATATTGCTATCTTAAACTGAACAAAGATACAAAGAAACACATAACATGTGTACTGATACTGTGAAATGTATATATCTTATTTTTTGATTTCTTGTGTTTTGCATGTTTTGTGCAATAAAATAAGACTACAAAGAGAAAATTATGGCTACTATGATATCTCTAATGAATTTTGGTATACAAATGAAAATGATTCAAGTAGGGTAGGTTTGATCAAATTTGACTTATTCAGTTCAGTTCAGTTCAGTTGCTCAGTCATGTCCGACTCTTTGCAACCCCATGAATCACAGCACGCCAGGTCTCTCTGTCCATCACCAACTCCCAGAGTTCACTCAGACTCACGTCCATCGAGTCAGTGATGCCATCCAGCCATCTCATCCTCTGTCGTCCCCTTCTCCTCCTGACCTCAATCCCTCCCAGCATCAGAGTCTTTTCCAATGAGTCACCTCTTTGCATCAGGTGGCCAAAGTACTGGAGTTTCAGCTTTCTCATCAGTGCTTCCGATGAACACCCAGCACTGATCCTCTTTAGAATGGACTGCTTGGATCTCCTTGCAGTCCAAGGGACTCTCAAGAGTCTTCTCCAACACCACAGTTCAANTCTGTCCATCACCAACTCCCAGAGTTCACTCAGACTCACGTCCATCGAGTCAGTGATGCCATCCAGCCATCTCATCCTCTGTCGTCCCCTTCTCCTCCTGACCTCAATCCCTCCCAGCATCAGAGTCTTTTCCAATGAGTCACCTCTTTGCATCAGGTGGCCAAAGTACTGGAGTTTCAGCTTTCTCATCAGTGCTTCCGATGAACACCCAGCACTGATCCTCTTTAGAATGGACTGCTTGGATCTCCTTGCAGTCCAAGGGACTCTCAAGAGTCTTCTCCAACACCACAGTTCAACAGCATCAATTTTTCGGTGCTCAGCTTTCTTCACAGTCCAACTCTCACATCCATACATGACTACTGGAAAAGCCATAGCCTTGACTAGAAGGACCTTTGTTGGCAAAATAATGTCTCTGCTTTTGAATATGCTCTCTAGGTTGGTCATAACTTTCCTTCCAAAGAGTTAGCGTCTTTTCATTTCATGGCTCCAATCACCATCTGCAGTGATTTTGGAGCCCAAGAAAATAAAGTCTGACACTGTTTCCACTGTTTCCCCATCTATCTCCCATGAAGCGATGGGACTAGATGCCATGATCTTTGTTTTCTGAATGTTGAGCTTTAAGCCAACTTTTTCACTCTCCTCTTTCACTTTCATCAAGAGGCTTTTTAGTTCTTCCTGACTTTCTGCCATAAGGGCGGTGTCATCTGCATATCTGAGGTTATTGATATTTCTCCCGGTCATCGGATTCCAGCTTGTGCTTCATCCAGCCCAGTGTTTCTCATGATGTACTCTGCATTTAAATTAAAAAAGCAGGGTGACAATATACAGCCTTGACGTACTCCTTTTGCTATTTGGAACCAGTCTGTAGTTCCATGTCTAATTCTCTTGCTTCCTGACCTGCATATAGGTTCCTCAAGAGGCAGATCAAGTGGTCTGGTATTCACATCTCTTTCAGAATTTTCCACTGTTTATTGTGATCCACACAGTCAAAGCCTTTGGCATAGTCAATAAAGCAGAAATAGATGTTTTTCTGGAGCTCTCTTGCTTTTCCAATGATCCAGTGGATGTTGGCAATTTGATGTCTGGTTCCTCTCCCTTTTTGAAAACCAGCTTGAACATCTGGAAGTTCATGGTTCACATATTGTTGAAGCCTGGTTTGGAGAATTTTGAGCATTTCTTTACTAGCGTGTGAGATGAGTGCAATTGTGCGGTAGTTTGAGCATTCTTTGGCATTGCCTTTCTTTGGGATTGGAATGAAAACTGACCTTTTCCAGTCCTGTGGCCACTGCTGAGTTTTCCAAATTTGCTGGCATATTGAGTGCAGTACTTTCACAGCATCATCTTTCAGGATTTGAAACAGCTCAGCTGGAATTCCATCACCTCCACTAGCTTTGTTCATAGTGATGCTTTCTAAGGCCCACTTGACTTCACATTCCAGGATGTCTGGCTCTAGGCAAGTGATCACACCATCATGATTATCTTGGTCATGAAGATCTTTTTTGTACAGTTCTTCTGTGTATTTTTGCCACCTCTTGTTAACATCTTCTTCTTCTGTTAGGTCCATACCATTTCTGTCCTTTATCGAGCCCATCTTTGCATGAAATGTTCCCTTGGTATCTCTAATTTTCTTGAAGAGATCTCTAGTCTTTCCCATTCTATGAAGCCTGGCTTGGAGAATTTTGAGCATTACTTTACTAGCGTGTGAGATGAGTGCAATTGTGCGGTAGTTTGAGCATTCTTTGGCATTGCCTTTCTTTGGGATTGGAATGAAAACTGACCTTTTCCAGTCCTGTGGCCACTGCTGAGTTTTCCAAATTTGCTGGCATATTGAGTGCAGTACTTTCACAGCATCATCTTTCAGGATTTGAAACAGCTCAGCTGGAATTCCATCACCTCCACTAGCTTTGTTCATAGTGATGCTTTCTAAGGCCCACTTGACTTCACATTCCAGGATGTCTGGCTCTAGGCAAGTGATCACACCATCATGATTATCTTGGTCATGAAGATCTTTTTTGTACAGTTCTTCTGTGTATTTTTGCCACCTCTTGTTAACATCTTCTTCTTCTGTTAGGTCCATACCATTTCTGTCCTTTATCGAGCCCATCTTTGCATGAAATGTTCCCTTGGTATCTCTAATTTTCTTGAAGAGATGTCTAGTCTTTCCCGTTCTATTGTTTTTCTATATTTCTTTGCATTGATCGCTGAGGAAGTCTTTCTTATCTCTTCTTGCTATTCTTGACTTATTAGGTAAAGACAAATCTCTCAAGAGTCAGATGATCCTATTCTGGATTTTAGGGTGTTAAAATCACAAATGGGCCTCTCTTTGTTGGGAAGAACTTTGAAGTGGCCTGGGAAATAATAGGTATAGTTGATGGCAGGGAGGAAGGCTAAACAATATCGGCTGCTGATTTAGCCTGACCTGACCATTTCAGTTTCAGTCCCTCTACACACTAACATTTCATTTGCTAACTGGCCCCACTTCCTGTAAGTAGTTCCTATCTTCTCCAGCTTTAGGCTATCTCCATCTTTTGTTGTTACTCCGTTCTCAGTTGCTCTCCCTGCCCCAAATCCTATCTGTTCATCATTTTTTCTAGTTATGTTATTTGTAAATTTTCTGCTTTGTTTTCTTCTGTGATCACCCTAATTTTCACACAATCATTATAGCATTTTATTAGCCATCCTGCCATGCAAACTCTCACTCCTTTGGCCTTGTGTGCTTTCACGGTGACCACATTACTCTTCCCACAACACAGATATTCATCTCGATTTAAAAAATGTTATGTGTCTGTGGATTGTGGACTGGATAGTCAAGATTTTTCACCAGTAACACACAATCTCCCAAGAAGAACTTTATGTGCCTTCTTCTTTTATCCTTCTCCATTCCATTGCCCTAAATTAATCCCTTGTCTTCTAAATATAATCCAGTCTAAGTGTCAGCTATATATATGATTATGTTTGATGTGAATTCTATCTAAATGCTTTGCCTCCTTTGAAAATAGAGCCAGAGTCTTCCTTGTTCAGGAAATCATGGTCAAACTTCAACATAAGCTATCTCTTTCACTACTTTACCAACGTGGGTCTTTTCTGAGATAGAGCATAATGTGGCATAAAGACACATGGATGTATGTAATCTCTCAGCTCTGCCATTATACCACCTGTTGGAGTGTGGACTGATGACATAATCTCTCTGCCTGAGTCTTCTCATCCACAGAATGTGGATTAAAGTGTTTATCTTAGTCATATTAAGTGTCTCAGTATTTTTCTTTTTATTCATTGCTTCACCATTATAAGTTTAAAAGGCCAGACATTGCTTGTTTTGTTAGTTGCTTTCTCCCTCCTGCACTTAGACCAAAGTTTGGCACAAAGGAGGACATTTATGCCACTTGTTGAAGGAATAAATGATTAAGCAAATAGTGAGGGCTTCACAAATAGTGACCATCATCATCATTTGTCACANTGAAGCCTGGCTTGGAGAATTTTGAGCATTACTTTACTAGCGTGTGAGATGAGTGCAATTGTGCGGTAGTTTGAGCATTCTTTGGCATTGCCTTTCTTTGGGATTGGAATGAAAACTGACCTTTTCCAGTCCTGTGGCCACTGCTGAGTTTTCCAAATTTGCTGGCATATTGAGTGCAGTACTTTCACAGCATCATCTTTCAGGATTTGAAACAGCTCAGCTGGAATTCCATCACCTCCACTAGCTTTGTTCATAGTGATGCTTTCTAAGGCCCACTTGACTTCACATTCCAGGATGTCTGGCTCTAGGCAAGTGATCACACCATCATGATTATCTTGGTCATGAAGATCTTTTTTGTACAGTTCTTCTGTGTATTTTTGCCACCTCTTGTTAACATCTTCTTCTTCTGTTAGGTCCATACCATTTCTGTCCTTTATCGAGCCCATCTTTGCATGAAATGTTCCCTTGGTATCTCTAATTTTCTTGAAGAGATGTCTAGTCTTTCCCGTTCTATTGTTTTTCTATATTTCTTTGCATTGATCGCTGAGGAAGTCTTTCTTATCTCTTCTTGCTATTCTTGACTTATTAGGTAAAGACAAATCTCTCAAGAGTCAGATGATCCTATTCTGGATTTTAGGGTGTTAAAATCACAAATGGGCCTCTCTTTGTTGGGAAGAACTTTGAAGTGGCCTGGGAAATAATAGGTATAGTTGATGGCAGGGAGGAAGGCTAAACAATATCGGCTGCTGATTTAGCCTGACCTGACCATTTCAGTTTCAGTCCCTCTACACACTAACATTTCATTTGCTAACTGGCCCCACTTCCTGTAAGTAGTTCCTATCTTCTCCAGCTTTAGGCTATCTCCATCTTTTGTTGTTACTCCGTTCTCAGTTGCTCTCCCTGCCCCAAATCCTATCTGTTCATCATTTTTTCTAGTTATGTTATTTGTAAATTTTCTGCTTTGTTTTCTTCTGTGATCACCCTAATTTTCACACAATCATTATAGCATTTTATTAGCCATCCTGCCATGCAAACTCTCACTCCTTTGGCCTTGTGTGCTTTCACGGTGACCACATTACTCTTCCCACAACACAGATATTCATCTCGATTTAAAAAATGTTATGTGTCTGTGGATTGTGGACTGGATAGTCAAGATTTTTCACCAGTAACACACAATCTCCCAAGAAGAACTTTATGTGCCTTCTTCTTTTATCCTTCTCCATTCCATTGCCCTAAATTAATCCCTTGTCTTCTAAATATAATCCAGTCTAAGTGTCAGCTATATATATGATTATGTTTGATGTGAATTCTATCTAAATGCTTTGCCTCCTTTGAAAATAGAGCCAGAGTCTTCCTTGTTCAGGAAATCATGGTCAAACTTCAACATAAGCTATCTCTCTCACTACTTTACCAACGTGGGTCTTTTCTGAGATAGAGCATAATGTGGCATAAAGACACATGGATGTATGTAATCTCTCAGCTCTGCCATTATACCACCTGTTGGAGTGTGGACTGATGACATAATCTCTCTGCCTGAGTCTTCTCATCCACAGAATGTGGATTAAAGTGTTTATCTTAGTCATATTAAGTGTCTCAGTATTTTTCTTTTTATTCATTGCTTCACCATTATAAGTTTAAAAGACCAGACATTGCTTGTTTTGTTAGTTGCTTTCTCCCTCCTGCACTTAGACCAAAGTTTGGCACAAAGGAGGACATTTATGCCACTTGTTGAAGGAATAAATGATTAAGCAAATAGTGAGGGCTTCACAAATAGTGACCATCATCATCATTTGTCACACAGCATCTTCTTAGTGTTGCCTGGCATTTTCATTTACTCTTTATGTGAAGTCGGGATTAGATTATTTCTCCTTTATAGGTGATTAACAGCTACTTCCCTGGTGGCTCAAATGGTAAAGAATCTGCCTGCAATTCCAGAGACCTGGGTTTGTTCCCTGCGTTGGGCAGATCCCCCTGGAGGAGAGCATGGCAATCCACTCCAGTATTTTTACCTGGAGAATCCCCACGGACAGAGGAGTCTTGTGGGCTATGGTCCATGGGGTTGCAAAGAGTCGGACATGACTGAGTGATTTAGCACAGCACAGCAACTACTTGGAGATTGGGCTTATCCAGAAACATACCGTAGCTTATACTATACAAGATTACATAAATCGATTATTTGGGGAAACAAGAATTTGAGAATAGAATCAAAGCTTATTCAGTGGCATCTTTTCCCCCTTAGAGACAACACATTCACATCATATAGCAAGTAATCTAACCAGAGATTATCATCTGCTCCTGGGCTCTTCATGTCATACATATTTACTTTTACAGCAGCCATTTTTAATTATTTTCTATTCCCCTTCAACACCCATAAAATAACGATATGTCATATTTTAATAGCACCTCAGAGAAAATAATTTCTGACTAACACATGAGAGCTTTTTAAAAAAGGTCAAAATTACTGGCATGTATGTGAGAAGGGGTGATGTTATTGGTAGGACTCTACAGTGACATTTCATTGGTGCTATGTGAAATGAACTCCAAATACCTAACGCCCTCCTAATCTATTCCCCTGCACAGGATAATATTTTAGCCACTCAGCTGATCAATTAGTCTTGTGTTCAGTAGCTCAGTTGGGTCTGATTCTTTTCAACCCATAGACTGCAGCCCACCAGGCTCCTTTGTCTATAGGATTTTCCAGGCAAGAATACTGGAGTGGGTTGCTATTTTCTTATGCCTTACAAAAATATATCTTTTGGAGGAGTAAGATTTCATCTCCTTTAGTCAGTCATACCATAGCTTGAAAGAGACTATTCAGTTCAACCTCTCAGATGCAAGATTTGGTGAAGAAAAATTAGAGAGAGCACAGCTAGCCCTGGCTCGTGGAGCTTGATTGCTCTGGATCAAGATCTATGAACTTCCAGAAATTTACAAAACTTTCCTATTCACCTAGTTAATACTGAGATTATTTGTCAGCAATGAACTATAACGTAGGTGTTATTATTCCCAATGTGCAGACTGGACTGCTGAGGTTCAACGAGGTTAACCAACCTTTGAAAGTTCTGCTTCATAATCTAAAGACCTTTATTTAGTTATGAAATACCAGGCACTTAAACAATTAGAATCACTTATTGGCTTTAAATAATTTCTTTTTGTACATATTCTTATTGGTGCCTGTAAAATCACCTGTATTGGTATGGATTAAAGAGCAATTTTCATATCCCTCTACCAGCCTCTTTCTCCAAGTGCAGACATGCAGAGGGTGAAGAAAGGAAGGGGGAAAAAAAAAGTATTTGATAAGTAATCTTACGGATATTGACCTACCTATGTGCTTATTTGACAATTTTGACTGAATACATTTTGAATAGTTCAGGGAGAAGAAAGTTATACTAACAAGAATTTTACATATAAATCTCCAGTGATACAATCTTGAAAACTGAATAATATCTCTATTGCTTCCTTTTTCATAAAAAAAGAAAAAAGACTATTTTGTTCTTAAATCACAAAATGATTGTTCTGAAACTCAAGCCCATATAACTTTATATGTGCCTTCTCTATAATTTTTTGTAACTGTTACATGAATAAAAATTCAGGATATTGTGATTGAAATTCCTGGAGGGGATTTGTGAAACTGAACAGCAAAATGTAGCTGACACTCGTTCTGTGTTACCCTAGGGCTACAGTTTTGATCACAGTCTGTGTGGATTCATTCCTGTCAGAACAATGAATTTTATACTCATGTCATAAGTAAATTTTACCATCCTTTTGCTTTTTTAAAGTACAAATGAAGGAAGAATGAATTCAGTTAAAATATAGAATTTCAGTTGAAAGGTAAAGAAAATAATAGTATCAAACAGATATATAGACCAAAATCATTCCCCTTTCAATTCTGATTGCCTAATTAAATATAGTGTAATGTTAATATTAATGTAAATACTTGCACACTTATACAATTACACTTATCTTTAACATTAAATTTATTACTATAAATAGAAAATAAGAATAAATTAGCTAGGTATTTATCAATTGCTCTGTAATCGTAATAAAACAGAGGCTATTTTGCTGCTAAATCATATAAATAGCTTAGTCCATTATATATCATCTTCTCATTCTATATCATTTTTAAGCTCTGATTCCCCTCTGCACAGGTATGAGACACGAGTGACAGTTGCTTTGAATTTTTTAAAGAAGTAGGTACCCAAGAAGGTTAAATATGAATTAGTCATAAAGCCAATGGAACAGACAGGAAATGATTAAGCTGTATGATTATTTTCAAATTTATAGTGTTTTAACACTACTAGTGTTTAATTAAGGAGAAAAAGCAGTCAATTTTATTTTACATGATCATATAAGACCTCAAAAATTAATGTTCTTCTTACTCTGTAATGCTGCAGTTCTAAAGCAGTATTGAGGACAACAAAGTCCTATTTGATAGTCTAGCCTTTCAGTGAAGAGCTGTTCTTCCTGCCTTTGATGTAGGAATGGTTTATTTAATCAATTATTTATCAAAGTTATGGCATTCTTCTTATATATTTAGGTAAAACTAAAAGATGACTTTCTGAAGTCTTATTGCGTAAATAAAAGTTTAAATAGACTGTGAAAACACTTGACTTTGACATGGCAGATATGGCAATGATTTAAGTTTCAGAGTCCCTGGTCTCACGGGGTGCTTAAATAAAAAGGAATATGTGTGTGTGTGTGTGTGTGTATGTGTGTCTGTGTGTTCAGTGCAATTTTCTAGAAGTAGATGATAAGCAGGACCAAAATAGCCAAAGCACTTTTGATGACCTTCCCATCAAAAAAGGCAGGACAGACAATTTGATTTAGTATTTCCTTTGCACAGGTGTTAAGCTTGACACAAAACAGCTGAAAGACACAGCCTTGTGGTGCAAGCTGGGCAGCTGGACACTTTATGTATGGAGAATCTTGAGCAGTTGGTAACATTTGGCAGCCTAACATAGAAAAAAAAGTGACTGCTAGCAAAGTCTCAACTACTGCTAATTAGCAGCAATGAACTGTGGGTAGGACAGTGCGTTTTAATATGAGAAGATTTTTACCGTAACCACCACACTAAGGGGAGAGATAGAAAGAAATGCTCCCTAGCTGACCCTCATGGCAATCCAGGCTGCATATTGCAATAATCCTGTAAATTACTATGCTTTCTTATACAGTAACTTGGAGTTAATTAGTAATTTAACATTCCTCTACACTATTAAATGTCTTTCTTGCATTATATTATGTTGTTTCATGGGCTTACCTTAACACTAATGGGGTTTTGTTATATTTTCTCAAAACAGTAACAGTAAAATAAAACTGAGCTAGAAAATTAATTAGTTATCTTTTACCTTTGATTTACCTGTTATTAACAATTAAGTGGTGGTACACATTTTTCAAGTGGTTCTGGAGGTTAGGTGGAGATGAATATACTTCCAGAATATATTACAGAGGAAAAGTGAATAAAAATGAGTAGTGTGCAGGCTTCAAGAGATTACCCTGCAGATGCAGAATGCAATGCAAACACTTTTCATATTCCCACTCTCGTAGGGAGGGGTAATGACTAGTGGGTGGAGGAGGGTCAGGGAAGGATAGAAATAGAGGGAAGCATGTTTAGCTACATTCACTAATTTTTAAGAGAATCCTTGCAAAGAAAAATTGCATACCATTCATAGTTTACACCCTAAAACATGAATATGCTATAGTGAAGTAGCGGATTTTACCATATAGTCATAGAGGGAAAAAAATGTAGCTTTTTGTAACTTTGCAGTTTGTAAATGCCAGAGAATTTTGTAGAGTTTTGTGACAGGAAAATTGATACTCAGAACTTAAATACATAAATTAATGCATGCAATATTAACATTCAAATAGAAAGCCTTGAGGTGGAAATTGTGGTGAACAAAATTATTCTGATCACCTGAAAGGAAAAAAGAAACTAAAATTATTAATATGTTTTTAAAATTTTCTTAACCAACCACCTCTTTATTTTCCTGCAAACTTAATTTTCCCTATTGAATGAAGTAGACAAATACAGCAGTATTACACCCATGTACTTTAAAAATTGTTCTTACTTAAAACTGAAATTCTGGGCTTTAAAAATAAAGGAGGTGTTTTTTTTATTTGGCATCTCAGTGATCAGTGTGAACTCTAAGGTGGAACAATTTAGTTAAAGCAGGGCTTCAGAAGAAGAAAAGCTACAGATGTGTACGTGAAAAGGAATGAATTCAGTACAAAACATTTCCAAAAGATTTCATCTCTTGGGGCTCCCTCTAAAAGAGTGTCTGCTACCATTTAAAACCCCATCCTTTGCAGCTGGATTTGAACATTCCATAAAAAATTCATCTGCGCTTTAAGAGATTTCTGCTTTTCTGTCCTCTCTATTGTTAGACAAATTGAAGTGTGCACTTGGAAGGAGAGTGGCAGTGAACTGCGAATTTATTTACTCATTCGATTCTAATATTGAGAGAATCTACTTGCTCCGTTCAAAGGGTAGAGCAACAATGCAAGTGACATCAGGTCACCCAGCACTTCATAGCTACCTGTGAGATAGAATTGTTCTCCTTGCAGATAGGAAGTGACTGAAACCTCTTTTTCTCATCAATGTCTATTATGATTGATGGCTCCATGGTCACACTGAATATGCCCTTTTTAAATAATTCACAATGTCATCACCATAGTACTAGTTTATAACTAGCCTGTTATTTTTACCTTTGTTCATTCACTATCAGAAGGTTAGATAAATTAAGTACTATGTGGATTTTGGTAGCATTATAACCAACCAAAGTACAGTGTTTAGAGCCCAACAACAACAAAGCATCAGTTTTATTTTTCATGACACTCTGAATGTCTCCCTCTCAATAAATCCTAAAGGAAATTCTAATAAAGCAGAAGCACTTGTGGCACGCTTTAACCTGAAACCACTCTTTAGTATTAAGGCCTCATAAGACTTTCACTATAAAAAGCAGTCACGCTGTATTGAGACAGAAGAAATTTTACCTAAATTCTACATTTATTTCAAAATAAAATAGTAAGTTCATAATTCACATCCAAATACCTAATGCAAAAATTGTACAAAAGCAGTAAAACTGTATATTTTAAAATATAATGCTTGATATTGGGAGAGTACTATATGATAAATAATATAATGTTTTTATTTATATTCTAAACTGATTCAAAATCAGTTTTGTCAGATAGACTAGCACTAAATAGTCATTAACATGAATAATTACATCTTTTCTTAATACCAATTTTAAAAAAATGTTATACATTAATCATGGATAGATCAGTTATACAAATTCAAAATATCAATCAGGGCACTATACACTGCTTTAATAGCCAGAGCTTCTTTAGATTTAAACATTGTGATCAATAGTAAATTTAAAAAAATATTTTTGCAAGTTTTCTCACAGAGTACAAAAAAGTATGAAACATTTTTGTTAAATTTAGGTATTGTGTACATATTCAGCCTATAATAAATATATAAGTTTTATAAATAAACTGTATGATTTAATGGATTTATGTCTTTATAAACATTTACCTTTGTGTTTTTCTTTTCAAGATCCTAAATTTGAGTTATCACTTGTTGATTTTACTGTGGAATTATTTTTCTAGGTATTAATATCAATGGAATGAAAAATTCAAACTTGTCGAACAGAATGTATGTGGTCAGTCTCAATACGCTGTCATAAGTAAAATAAGTCAAACTGATAGCTAATAATTGCAACATGATCAAGGATGCTATAATGAAAAGTTCAAAGCTTCTATTAATCGATTTACCCAATAAGTATGTATTGGCCAGTATGAAATGGAGAAACATGGCTCTTGTTTGTATGAAGCTTAGATTTTACTACAGAAGATAGTATTTTTTTTTTTAATAAGTAAGGCAACCACAGATAGCAATAAGTACATTGAAGAAAATAAAGTAAGATGATGTGCTAGAGAGACTGGAGTAACTAGGTCTTAAAGGCCTTATTTAGACTGAATGGTCAAGAGAATCCTTCCTGTGTGGTGATGAGATGCTGAGACAAAAAATGAACAGGAATGATATGTAAAAATACAGGGCCGAATTATTCTAGATCAGTTAATCCCAGTTCCTGCTATGGAAAGAACAGGTATCATATTTCAAAATGACTAGAGTGATGAGGAGAAGGTTGATACAATATGAGGTCAGAGAGACGGGCAAGGGCTGGGGCAAACATGTCATTTAGACCCCAAGATGTTTGAATGATATCCAGTTGTATGCTACTTAACTTCTGGAATCCTCAGTTCCTGTAACTCCAGTAGAGGGATAGGTTCAATTTGAGAAGTCAGTAAGAAAGTGCCTAACACAGTGCTTTGCAATTTATAATGATAACTAATGGCTCAATTAATATGACATCTCTTCTTTACTGTTACTTTTAAATATAAAGTTTCAAAATTACTAAGCATAGAATTCCAGCTTATCAATACTGATATTTATTCATTCTCATTTTTTAATGTAAATTTATTTATTTTAATTGGAGGCTAATTACTTTACAATATTGTATTGGTTTTGCCATACATTAACATGAATCCGCTACGGGTGTACACGTGTTCCCCATCCTAAACCCCCCTCCCTCCTCCCTCCCCATACCATCCCTCTGGATCATCCCAGTGCACCAGCCCCAAGCACCCTATGTCCTGCATAGAAACTAGACTGGCAATTCGTTTCTTATATGATATTATACATGTTTCAATCCCATTCTCCCAAATCATCCCACCCTCTCCCTCTCCCACAGAGTTCAAAAGTCCGTTGTATACATCTGTGTCTCTTTTGCTGTCTCACATGCACGGTCATCATTACCATCTTTCTAAATTCCATATATATGTGTCAGTATACTGTATTGGTGTTTTTCTTTCTGGCTTACTTCACTCTGTATAATTGGCTCCAGTTTCATCCATCTTATTAGAACTGATTCAAATGTATTCTCTTTAATGGCTGAGTAATACTCCATTGTGTATATGTACCACAGCTTTCTTATCCATTCATCTGCTGATGGGCATCTAGGTTGCTTCCATGTCCTGGCTATTATAAACAGTGCTGCGATGAACATTGGGGTACACGTGTCTCTTTCAATTCTGGTTTCCTCGGTGTGTATGCCCAGCAGTGGGCATACACGTTCTCATTTTTATATTAAATGGAGGTTAAAAAAAAAAAGAGAGAGGTCAGTTTAGAATCTATGAAAGTGAAAGTGAAGTCGCTCAGTCGTGTCTGTCTCTGTGAGCCCATAGACTGTAGCATATCAGGCTCCTCCCTCCATGGGATTCTCCAGGCAAGAGCACTGGAGTGAGCCGCCAGCACTTCCCTAGGGGATCTTCCCCACCCAGGGATTGAACTTGGGTCTCCTGCATTGCAGACAGACTGTTTACCATCTGAGCCACCGGGGAAGCTATAGTCACTAGTAGAGCAATTCCATTTATTGAGATTTTAGTATGTGCCAGACTCTAAGCTTTTCACATTTATTAGCTGATATAACTTTATAATAAAGCTATGGATTAAACTGTTATACCATTTTACAGATGAAGAAAGAGAGGGCCAGAGAGACTGCATAAATCACAATAACAGTGGTAGGATTTTGACACAAGTATTCCTTCTCGAATGCTAATATTCAGAGTTTAAAAATTTGCTAATTTAAAATACTGATATTTAATATGATTAATATATATTTCTCAATTTATAGGCTAATTGTGCTTAGTTGCTCAGTCATGTCTGACTCTTTGTGACTTTTGGGACTGTAGCCCACCAGGCTCCTCTGTCCATGGGAATTTTCAGGCAAGAATATTGGAGTGGCTTGCTGTTTTCTCCTTCAGAGAAGCTAATTGATATACACATAAAATGAAAATTCAACTGGGCATTATTAGCATCATTTTACAAGCTAAGCAGCCTAGGCCCTTAAAAATACATATTAAAGATAGCAAAATGAAATTCTGCTTAGTTGCAAAAGATCAATCTGTTTATCAGTTTCAGTCTCAGACCTTCCTTTTAAAAAAACAATTTTAAAATTATTTTATAATTATCTTAAGTTTTCCCTTTCTACCTTAATTCTTTCCTGTGACCTAAATACAGCCTCAAAGTTCACATGAAAAATGAAGACCAATTAAAGACTGAAAAACATTTAATTAGAGAGAAATTGCCTTTCATTGAAATAAGTTTCCTCCTCCCTCCACAACGTGTTCAGCCTTTTTCCTATGATAGATACTCAATTTTAGTTATACAATGAAAATAGGCACTTTAAATACACTTCAGAGACCATTATCACACATAACACACACACAAAAAAAACAAAAGCAGAAAACCTCTAGCCCAGAGGAGTTGTGAAAAGTTTTAAATTAACATTTAATTGTGATTTTTTATTTCCTACCACTTTGAAGAAGAGCATGCTTCACATGTATGGCAGTTTAATGGATGGAGAAAGACATGGGACAATTCAAGAGGATGCTTGTAAATCAGATTTAACAAAGAGGAGATATGTTTTGAGAATTGTGGAAGCTTAAAAATCACTTTTAACTTTTACTTAAAATGAAAGAAAGTGCAAGGAAATGAATTATGAAATAGTGGAAACAATTTCAATTAGTCAATAAATTACATTTTGTGAAAATAGTGTAGCTCTTTCAAATGGGATTGGTAATTTCTAACTATCCTATTTAAAATTTCCTTGGCTTTCTATGTAAATAATAGAAATCCTTTATATGCCATTTTCATAGTCTTTGCCTCACTTTAAAGGAGTTATTCTTTAAAATAATGACAAAAATAACTTCATTATGTGTCCACTACATTCAAGTAAAGACACCAGATGTCTTGGGAGATACAGGGCAATGGTAAACAATGTCCAGTCTCAAGGTCTGGAGACTTGGAGTAGAACAACTGCATCAGAAATCCCATCTGGACTGGGCTTGAACGTACTGAGTTGGTCAGTTTACTTGGTGGTGTCCTTAACCATTTCACTTTAGTGAGACTGAAGTTATAGCTGCTGTTTGTTTTTTTTTTTTTTTCAGGAAAGATATAGGTATGGTTTTATATTCATTTTAAAGTGTCTCTATTTAACTTCTTCCAGAACTGAATATTGCATCTTAAATAGATAATAGACTTCACATTCCAAGATGACTAATTTACCTCAATCACTAGTCCTCTTCTCAGCTGGAGAAAGTAACACCAATACATTGTACCCTAGGAGGAAAGCTCTTAGACAGTTCTCACAGGGGTAAATTTGAGAAGTGGTAGAAGAAAAACTACATTTATTCAGTCATGCATGCATACATTTCCAAGAAGTGAACTAAAAGTATCGCAGTACAAGAAATTTAAATTAGCTAACTTATGGTAAGTACATGAAGTAATCACAGTCTGATCAATGGCCAAATTAATGGCCAGCATTACTTTGATGGTATGAAGGTAATAGTTGGCAAACTAAGAATAAGAGATTCTTCAAAGAAAAATCTTGTGAAGGTAAAAGACAAAGTCCTAGACATAGAGCTTATGGAATGAGAAGTAGAGTGAAGTATGACAGCAAAAAAGAGGTGGGAACATAGGAATCCTAGGAAAGCAGTGTTACTAAAATGAAAGGGAATATTATTCATCTCTCCTTATTGTCCTTTGAAAAATTAAGCATTCTTATCATAATAAACATAATTGTAGAATAGGAATTTAAACCAAAAATAAATAAACAAATTAGCATTCCCTTTGGCCAAGAGTAGTGAGCAGTTTCAGAAGAATATTTTTAAAGAAGAACCAGTTATACAGGAGATAAAACATGAAATTAGTATCACTTACTTAGAAAGTTGGACACCTATATTTTATGATCATGATGGCAGTAATGAAAGCAAAAGTATTTTGTTAATTTTCATAAAATATTCATCATTTATACAATTAAAAATTGAGTTAGACATATATGTACTTATATTTATCTGATATTTTTATTTTTTAATTGGTATATAGTTGATTTACAGTGTTGTGTTATTTTCAGATGTACAGCAAAGTCAATCAGCTATACATATACATATATCAGCTCTTTTTTAGGGCATTACAGAGTACTGAGTAGAATTTCCTGTGCTATTTAGTGGGTCCTTAATAGGGAGTTGGTGATGGACAGGGAGGCCTGGCGTGCTGCAATTCATGGGGTCTCAAAGAGTCGGACACGACTGAGCGACTGAACTGAACTGAACTAATAGTTATCTATTTTATATGTAGTAATGTAATAGGTCAGTCCCAATGCCCTAAATTATCATTCCCTTTCTCTCTCTTCCCCACGCTGGTAACTACAGGTTTGCTTTTTACATCTGTGGCTCTATTTCTGTTTGTGAATAAGTTTATTTGTACTTTTTTTTTTAAAGATTTCACATATAAGCAATGATCACATGATATTTGTCTTTCTCTGTCTCACTTCAGTTAGTATAATGGTCTTCATTTACCTGGTGTTTTTAAAGAGTTTTTGTATGTGTTTATTAACACATTGTGTTAATTCTTCCTTATATCAGCTCAGTTCAGTCACTCAGTCAAGTCTGATTCTCTGCAACACCATGGATTACAGCATGCCAAGCCTCCCGGTCCATCACCAGCTCCTGGAGCTTACACAAACTCATGTCCATTGAGTCAGTGATGGCATCCAATCATCTCATCCTCTGTTGGCCCCTTCTCCTGCCTTCAATCCTTCCCAGCATAAGGATCTTTTCCAGAGAGTCAGTTCTTCACATTAAGTGGCCAAAGCATTGGAGTTTCAGCTTCAGCATCAGTCCTTCTAATGAATATTTAGGACTGATTTCCTTTAGGATGGACTGGTTGGATCTCCTTGCAGTCCAAGGGCCTCTCAAGAGTCTTCTCCAACAACACAGCTCAAAAGCATCAATTCTTCAGTGCTCAGCTTTCTTCACAGTCCAAATCTTACATCCATACATGACTACTGGAAAAATCATAGCTGTGACTAGACAGATCTTTGTTGGCAAAGTAATGTTTCTGCTTTTTAGTATGCTGTCTAGGTTGGTCATAACTTTCCTTCCAAGGAGCAAGTGTCTTTTAATTTCATGGCTGCAGTCACCATCTGCAGTGATTTTGGAGCCCCCCAAAATAAAGTCTGTCCTTGTTTCCATTGTTTCCCCATCTATTTGCCATGAAATGATTGGACCGAATGTCATGATTTTAGTTTTCTGAATGTTGCTTTACTCTCCTCTTTCACTTTCAACAAGAGGCTTTTTAGTTCCTCTTCGCTTTCTGCCATAAGGGTGATATCACCTGCACATCTAAGGTTATTGATATTTCCCCTGGCAATCTTGATTCTAGCTTGTGCTTCATCCAGTCCAGCATTTCTCATGATGTGCTCTGCATATAAGTTAAATAAGCAGGGTGACCACATACGGCCTTGACATACTCCTTTGCCTATTTGGAACCAGTTGCTCCATGTCCAGTGCTAACAGTTGTTTCTTGACTTGCATACAGATTTCTCAAGAGGCAGGAGAGATGATCTGGTATTCCCATCTCTTTAAGAATTTTCTGCAGTTTGTGGTGATCCACACAGTCAAAAACTTTGGCATAGTCAATAAAGCAGAAGTAGATGTTTTTCTGGAACTCTCTTGCTTTTTCAGTAATTCAATGGATGTTGGCAATTAGATCTTTGGTTCCTCTGCCTTTTCCAAATCAAGCTTGAACATCTGCGAGTTCATGGTTCATGTACTGTTGAAGCCTGGCTTGGAGAATTTTGAGCATTACTTTGTTAGTGTGTAAGATGAGTGCAATTGTACGGCTGTTTGAGCATTCTGTGGCATTGCCTTTCTTTAGGGTTGGAATGAAAATTGATTTTTTCCAGTCCTGTGGCCACTGCTACATTTTCCAAATTTGCTGGACTGTTGAGTGCAGTACATTCACAGCATCGTCTTTTAGAATGCTTCCTTATACAATCATCCTGTATTATATAATAGAGGTTTATCTGTGACTTAAAAATTTCAGGAAAATCTGAGTGGAACTTTCAGTGGTGAAAGTCACCAGCCATGATACATTAAAATGTATCTCTTCTGAGAAATTTCCCAGCCAATTCCAGTCAGTTATCAAATCAAGCCACAGCTGGAGATTTGAAGTCCAAGAACTATATCAAATAACCACTTGCAATATGATGATTATGATGTTGGCAGTTAGGAACATCTTACTGTCTGACTCCTGAGTCCCTAGGACAGCAAGGAGGTCAAACTAGTCAACCCTAATGGAAATCAACCGTGAATATTCATTGGAAGGATTGATGCTGAAGCTGAAGCTCCAATACTATGGCAACCTGATGTAAAGAGCCGACTCATTAGAAAAGACCCTGATGTTGGGAAAGATTGAGGGCACAAGGAGAAGAAAGTGACAGAGGATGAGATGGTTGGATGGCATCACTGACTCAATGGACATGTAAAGGGAATATTATTCATCTCTCCTTATTGTCCTTTGAAAAATTAAGCATTCTTATCATAATAAACATAATTGTAGAATAGGAATTTAAACCAAAAATAAATAAACAAATTAGCATTCCCTTTGGCCAAGAGTAGTGAGCAGTTTCAGAAGAATATTTTTAAAGAAGAACCAGTTATACAGGAGATAAAACATGAAATTAGTATCACTTACTTAGAAAGTTGGACACCTATATTTTATGATCATGATGGCAGTAATGAAAGCAAAAGTATTTTGTTAATTTTCATAAAATATTCATCATTTATACAATTAAAAATTGAGTTAGACATATATGTACTTATATTTATCTGATATTTTTATTTTTTAATTGGTATATAGTTGATTTACAGTGTTGTGTTATTTTCAGATGTACAGCAAAGTCAATCAGCTATACATATACATATATCAGCTCTTTTTTAGGGCATTACAGAGTACTGAGTAGAATTTCCTGTGCTATTTAGTGGGTCCTTAATAGGGAGTTGGTGATGGACAGGGAGGCCTGGCGTGCTGCAATTCATGGGGTCGCAAAGAGTCGGACACGACTGAGCGACTGAACTGAACTGAACTAATAGTTATCTATTTTATATGTAGTAATGTAATAGGTCAGTCCCAATGCCCTAAATTATCATTCCCTTTCTCTCTCTTCCCCACGCTGGTAACTACAGGTTTGCTTTTTACATCTGTGGCTCTATTTCTGTTTGTGAATAAGTTTATTTGTACTTTTTTTTTAAAGATTTCACATATAAGCAATGATCACATGATATTTGTCTTTCTCTGTCTCACTTCAGTTAGTATAATGGTCTTCATTTACCTGGTGTTTTTAAAGAGTTTTTGTATGTGTTTATTAACACATTGTGTTAATTCTTCCTTATATCAGCTCAGTTCAGTCACTCAGTCAAGTCTGATTCTCTGCAACACCATGGATTACAGCATGCCAAGCCTCCCGGTCCATCACCAGCTCCTGGAGCTTACACAAACTCATGTCCATTGAGTCAGTGATGGCATCCAATCATCTCATCCTCTGTTGGCCCCTTCTCCTGCCTTCAATCCTTCCCAGCATAAGGATCTTTTCCAGAGAGTCAGTTCTTCACATTAAGTGGCCAAAGCATTGGAGTTTCAGCTTCAGCATCAGTCCTTCTAATGAATATTTAGGACTGATTTCCTTTAGGATGGACTGGTTGGATCTCCTTGCAGTCCAAGGGCCTCTCAAGAGTCTTCTCCAACAACACAGCTCAAAAGCATCAATTCTTCAGTGCTCAGCTTTCTTCACAGTCCAAATCTTACATCCATACATGACTACTGGAAAAATCATAGCTGTGACTAGACAGATCTTTGTTGGCAAAGTAATGTTTCTGCTTTTTAGTATGCTGTCTAGGTTGGTCATAACTTTCCTTCCAAGGAGCAAGTGTCTTTTAATTTCATGGCTGCAGTCACCATCTGCAGTGATTTTGGAGCCCCCCAAAATAAAGTCTGTCCTTGTTTCCATTGTTTCCCCATCTATTTGCCATGAAATGATTGGACCGAATGTCATGATTTTAGTTTTCTGAATGTTGCTTTACTCTCCTCTTTCACTTTCAACAAGAGGCTTTTTAGTTCCTCTTCGCTTTCTGCCATAAGGGTGATATCACCTGCACATCTAAGGTTATTGATATTTCCCCTGGCAATCTTGATTCTAGCTTGTGCTTCATCCAGTCCAGCATTTCTCATGATGTGCTCTGCATATAAGTTAAATAAGCAGGGTGACCACATACGGCCTTGACATACTCCTTTGCCTATTTGGAACCAGTTGCTCCATGTCCAGTGCTAACAGTTGTTTCTTGACTTGCATACAGATTTCTCAAGAGGCAGGAGAGATGATCTGGTATTCCCATCTCTTTAAGAATTTTCTGCAGTTTGTGGTGATCCACACAGTCAAAAACTTTGGCATAGTCAATAAAGCAGAAGTAGATGTTTTTCTGGAACTCTCTTGCTTTTTCAGTAATTCAATGGATGTTGGCAATTAGATCTTTGGTTCCTCTGCCTTTTCCAAATCAAGCTTGAACATCTGCGAGTTCATGGTTCATGTACTGTTGAAGCCTGGCTTGGAGAATTTTGAGCATTACTTTGTTAGTGTGTAAGATGAGTGCAATTGTACGGCTGTTTGAGCATTCTGTGGCATTGCCTTTCTTTAGGGTTGGAATGAAAATTGATTTTTTCCAGTCCTGTGGCCACTGCTACATTTTCCAAATTTGCTGGACTGTTGAGTGCAGTACATTCACAGCATCGTCTTTTAGAATGCTTCCTTATACAATCATCCTGTATTATATAATAGAGGTTTATCTGTGACTTAAAAATTTCAGGAAAATCTGAGTGGAACTTTCAGTGGTGAAAGTCACCAGCCATGATACATTAAAATGTATCTCTTCTGAGAAATTTCCCAGCCAATTCCAGTCAGTTATCAAATCAAGCCACAGCTGGAGATTTGAAGTCCAAGAACTATATCAAATAACCACTTGCAATATGATGATTATGATGTTGGCAGTTAGGAACATCTTACTGTCTGACTCCTGAGTCCCTAGGACAGCAAGGAGGTCAAACTAGTCAACCCTAATGGAAATCAACCGTGAATATTCATTGGAAGGATTGATGCTGAAGCTGAAGCTCCAATACTATGGCAACCTGATGTAAAGAGCCGACTCATTAGAAAAGACCCTGATGTTGGGAAAGATTGAGGGCACAAGGAGAAGAAAGTGACAGAGGATGAGATGGTTGGATGGCATCACTGACTCAATGGACATGAGTTTGAGCAAACTCCAGGAGGTAGTGAAGTACAGAGAAACCTGGCGTGCTGCATTTCATAGTTTCACACAGAGTTGAACCTGACTTATCATCTGAACAACAATTTACAACAGCTCTACATATAACCAGGGTCTAATTAAAATAAAAAGCAACTTTATAGATTAGGAACCCAAACAGTATGGGGGAAAAAGTCAAAGTTTGCGGAAATGGACTCACTGGACTAAGCTGAATTTTCTAGAGTGAAAGACAACAGCTATTCTGCTATTTTTAACACTCTCTTGTCATTGTATAGCATGGTGCAGTGTACTATATTATCATATATGATCATTTATTATTGTATGGATATTGGACTTAAGATGAAAGAGTTCATCTTTCCAAATTCTCACTTATCACATATTTTTCTAGAAATATAATAAACCTTACAAGTAAAATTCCTGCCCACATGAAGCTTGTAATATAATTTAAAGAGATAAACCCAATAAATGTGATTTTTAAAATCTCTCCAGTTCCTTCAGCTAAAAATGGAAAATTAGAACAAGAGTTCATCTTCAGACTTCTGATTTATTAATATTTCTTTTTTTTTTAAGAGCTTCCATTTTACTTTATTTTACTTTACAGTACTGTATTGGTTTTGGCATACATTGACATGAATCTGCCACAGGTGTACACAAACTCCCAAACATGAACCCCCCTCCCATCTCCCACCCCACATCATCCCTCCGGATCATCCCCATACACCAGCCCCAAGCATCCTGCATCGAACATAGACTGGTGATTCATTTCTTACATGATAGTATACATATTTCAATGCTATTCTCCCAAATCATCCCACCCTCTCCCTCTCCCTCAGAGTTCAAAAGTCGGCTCTACACATCTGTGTCTCTTTTGCTGTCTTTTGCATACAGCGTCCTCATTACCATCTTTCTAAATTCCATATATATGTGTTAGTATACTGTATTGGTGTTTTTCTTTCTGGCTTACTTCACTCTGTATAATCGGTTCCAGTTTCATCCATCTTATTAGAACTGATTCAAATGTATTCTTTTTAATGGCTGAGTAATACTCCATTGTGTATATGTATCACATCTTTCTTATCCATTCATCTGCTGATG
This sequence comes from Oreotragus oreotragus, assembly GCA_006410675.1. Classification (NCBI taxonomy): domain Eukaryota; kingdom Metazoa; phylum Chordata; class Mammalia; order Artiodactyla; family Bovidae; genus Oreotragus; species Oreotragus oreotragus. The sequence continues at coordinate 5,762 of SJYX01017595.1, read as the reverse complement.
GACATCTAGGTTGTTTCCATGTCCTGGCTATTATAAACAGTGCTGCGATGAACACTGGGGTACATGTGTCTCTTTCTATTCTGGTTTCCTCGGTGTGTATGCCCAGCAGTGGGATTGCTGGGTCATAAGGCAGTTCTATTTGCAATACTCTGGTCCTAGGAGTCAGAAGGATTCTTCTGGTTTTTTATTCATTGACAAATACTTTAGAAATTAACTTTGTATATGACATGTTCATTAGCTTATATCTAAAAAGTAATTGCTCAAGCCAATAGAATTTATATTCGTTTTTATATTTAGTGGAAATGCAGTTCTTGGATACCAACAACACTGTTTTATTTTTCATATGAGGAAGGCAAGAAACCTAGACTTAGAAGAGAACTTATATGTTATGTTGATGGCTCAAAGAACAGTGAAATGAAAGTGCTATTCAGATTAGTTTTTATACAGAGTAATTGAACTAAGTTGGTCTATGACAACTTTTCAAACAAAACTGCTAATTCAGAAATTTTAAAATGGTCTCATGTTACTATAGTACAAATTTATCCAAGCTTCGCAAGCAAATGAGGTGGTGTTAAAATTAGTGTTCACAATTTTAAGTTATTTGTTGCTATTACTTCATATTGGATATTCAACCCTATATAAAATGTTTTTGTCTACAAAATGTTTCCAACTGTTACCAATGTTTCTCTACAGACTGTGCTAAAATTCTGCAACCTCCATATCTTGCTTAATTTGTTAAGTAGTATTTTATCTGAAGCTGTTTCCCTGAAAGCTCAGTTGGTAAAGGATCCACCTGCAATGCAGGGACCCTGGTTCGATTCCTGGGTAGGGAAGATCTGCTGGAAAAGGGATAGGCTACCCACTCCAATATTCTTGGGCTTCTCTTGTGGCTCAGCTGGTAAAATATCAACTTGTAATGCGGGAGACCTGGGTTTGATCCCAGCCTAGAAAATTCGTGGGGTTTTGTATGGGTAAGGATAATTTATACAGTCCATGGGGTCCCAAAGTGTTGAATACGACTGAGTTACTTTCGCTTCACTTCCTTTTATTTGAAGCCCCTCTAGTTACATTAATTCTTGCTGATGCATGCGCATGTGCTAAGTCGATTCAGTCGTGTCCGACTCTGTGCTACCCTATGACTGTAGCCAGCCAGGCTCCTCTGACCCGCTTCTCTTACATCTCCTGCACTCGCAGGCAGGTTCTTTACAGCTAGCGCCCCCTGGGAAGCCCTTGTTCTTGCTGGTATTTGCCTCCATTCTATTGGATATTGCAGTTTATCACCCATTCACCATCAACACAGCCATCTTTACAAGGTCCTTGTTACTTAATTTGTTAGGCTGAGTACCACTTTCATTCCTACTTTCCTCTGTGAATGACAGTTCGCATTTGGTGGTTTAACTGTTTTCCTTCAACGCCAAAAGTGATCTGGCAATGGTGCCCAAAAGGTATATTCTCTTAGGTTTTAATATTCTTTTAGGGGATGTTCATGAGTGGTACTGATTGGAGTCCGATATTATAGAGATCCAGCTCTTAATTTTCTTATAACACTCTACCATGTATCTGGTCATGTCTTAATGAGGTAATTTATAGTACCAAATTATTACTCCCTTTTGAACATCTACATGAAGTATGTTAAACTTATCATGCCTAGCTCCTTATCAGTGGACTCAAAATTAAAATTAAGGTTTTAAGGAATCTTAGAAATGCTATGTGAATAAAAAGATAATGCTTTAAAAGTAGAAAATGAAAGGCTAAGCCCCATTGACAAGTCATTATGATTTCTTTCTAAATTCCAAGGCAAAGAGCAAAGGTCAGTATTCAGGTATCCATCATATTTCTTCATGCTGCAGGAGTAATTCTCTAGTGACTTGTAGATGGTCTACATAGTAGTGGGTTATTTTAGTTACTGGAAGAAACTGATTCTGCCAAAAGTTCAGACTTTCTAATATAGAATTTGTGCTTACCTGAATTACTTCTCTATCCCAAAGGTACAAGGAAAAGGAGCACTCTTTCCCTTTTTGGTTTTTAATGGATTGAATTTTGGATTTTGTGTCCTATAGGCAATGGAAAATATTCGAAGCCAAAATGTTATCTTGCTGTCATAAATATTAAAGGAAAAAAACAACAAAAATTGCAAACAATCAAAAAGAAGACTAACTTCACCATTGATGTTGGCTGATGACCTTATCTGATCAAAACACAGCATGCAGCCCCGTTCCAAGAACTGACTAGGGTTATACAAGAGTTTTATGGATATGACTGGAGTGTTAGAATTCCACATTGATTGTACATGTGTTTTAAAGGATTGATCTTCTATAAAAACAAAATAGAAATAAATTACCCTTATCCATATGAAACACATTATGAGCAAGATTGGTTTTCCAAAATCCATGTTAGGTGGGATTGTGGTGTCTGAATGGAAGTCTTTACTTTATGAAAATTATAATTATTTTGATTTTTGTCCACAATCAGCTTGAAATGTTGCAAAACTCTGCAGGTGCTCGCTGTTATAACAAAACCATGGGAACAGATGGTGCAAGGTACCAGGCCAGCTCAAGGGATTAAATGTGAGGCTTTTGAAATTTAAAATTAAAGCTGGGTGATCTTGGGAAAATGTGCCTGCCAAACATGGTTGCTTAAAAATAAAAATAAAAATAAATTATCCAAATTCTCTTGACAAACTTATTTACATTCAAATGACTGGGAAATATTAAGCAGTTATAAAGTATTCTTGGCAGGGTATGACCTACCTGACAAAATTAAAATATGAAATGCTCACTTCCATTATGGTGCTAAGGCTTTGCATGCAGTGACTCCCCTCTTAGATTTAGTTCCTAATGGGAACCAATTTCTTTGGGAAAAGTGGTATATTTTAGTTGCTAAAATAAAAGTAATCTAAACACTATCTATTTTAAATGGACCGAATAAAATAACTTGGTTGAAAAACTGAGGATGAATTTAAAGATTTACATGAATTGCTGTCAGTAGAAGAAATGAGAAAAGTAACATTTCAAAAGTTAAAATGGTCAACTAGATTTACTTAAGAACTAAACCCATGTTAATAATTTACATTAGTGAAAACATTTAATATATCAAAGTTGTTAATTTTGCATCCCTATTATGTTTTTATCATAAATAATGCCTTATAATAGATATTAGCACATTTTAGCAACTACCATGTAACATGAAATTTGTGTATATTAACTTTAATGTTCCCATTTGCCCCCCAAGGTAGATATCATTATCTGTATTTGCAAATGCAGAAACATTCTTCATTACTTGGTAATGTTTTGCAAAACTTGGGTATAAGACTAGATGAGTTTGACTTCAAATTATCTTTTTTTTTTTTTTTTTTCAGTTTGCCAGATATATTTGGGTCATCTCCTTTGATCTCATCAACAATACTTGAAGTCAATGCCAAAGTGATATTACCCATTTTATAAATGAAAACAGTAGAACTTTTGAGAGAGGCTGAGAATTGCAGCATTTCACATGACCATGAAATGGCAGAGCCAGGCATACTGCATAGGTTTCTTGTACTGTGTTTAGTATCATCCCCATAGGCTAATTTACTGAGTTACATAACCCTGGAGTAGGATGAGGCTTTGGAAGAGGTGAGTGCATGTACCTCAGTCCATATCTTTTCCTCTAAAAATCTATCCTAGTGGCTTAGATCATCATGTTTCTTCTTTTTGGGGTTATAGTGTTATTTATGATCATGGGTCAGAATTCTTATATTCTTTAAGGGATTTTAAGCCAAAATGAGAAACTGAATAAGACATTGGTCTAAATATTTGAGACATAAGGGTAAAAAGACATAGACCTTAACATTAGAATAGCCATAATCTAGCTAAACTGCATATGATTTACATATTTTATTTCATCTAATGTCTTTATGTTGAGTTAGTATTGTTATTCTTATTTTAAATATGACAAAGTTGAGGCTCTGAAAAATTAACTTATTTTTCTGAAACCACGAATCTGGTATGTGGGAATGTTGGAATCGATATATAGGTTCACTTGACTAAAACAAGAAGGAGAGACAGAATATACACAATTATGATGAAATGTGAGAAATTAGATAAACTGTTAGAATTGAAACTTAAATGAGGTGATATAAAAACACTCTGATTGGAGGAAGGTCTCATTATAGTAGGTAATGTTTGGATTGAGTTCTTGAAGGAAAATTTTGCACCATAGCCTAGGGGATGAATAGAATTCAGGCAAGGGTAGTGTCAATAAAGACTTGGAGTCACAAAAGTTTATTCTACTTGAGAAAAAAAGTGGAATGTGGTTTGGTAATCCTCATAATGGAAAAAATAATCAAAATGGTAAACACAGAGCACATTAGAGGAGGGAGAGGTTCAAGGTCATCTATCTTGGATTTGAGAAGTCTATTACAGATGCTTGGGTTAGGGGAACCACTGAAGAGCTGAACCATCTATCTTTGCATACATTTCTTCCAGGTATCTAATGAAATACTTCCAAAGCTAAGCCTTAAGATACACAGGGAGGTTTGGGTATATTCAGAAAAAAATGTTTACCTTGTTTATAATAGTTTTTTTCTTCTTAAGGTTCAACAGCATTGTTTCTTTTCTACTGTCTTCTTGACTAACAGTGAAAGCCACATTGCTTGTTTATGAAGAATACAACCTTTATTCCAAGTTTAAAATTCATGAACATTTTATGTGTATTAATTGGGCAGAGAATTGAATATAAAGAAAATCATTATGTCTTGTAGGTTTTTGATGAAGATCCAATCAGAGTAAAAGTATGAATGTTATTCATCCACTATTGATGGGTGAGTTTTTCTAGTGTCTGGACTATCAGTGACCATTTTATACCAATTAATGGTGTTAAAAGAGGAGTATACCTAGTGAAGACTTGTTATTTTCAGTAGACCCGCAAATGGAATGCTTGCCCAGCTTTGTGTTTCTTTATTTTGCCTCTGTTTGCTTACAGGAATATTTCTAATATTCCTAGAAGTTGTGGCCATATTTGCAAATTCAAAACCAAGTATGCACGTGTGCTTAGTTGTATCAGATTCTTTGTGACNGACGTGAGTTTGAGTGAACTCTGGGAGTTGGTGATGAACAGGGAGGCTTGACGTACTGCAATTCATGCGGTCACAAAAAATCGGACACGACTGAGCGACTGAACTGAGCTGAACTGAACTGAAGGAAAATATTCCCTTTCGTTTCATAGGTGTTGTGATCATTTAATTCATACCTCTTTTAAAGGCTGCTTAATTCCCTTCTCTTGTTGTGCTCTAATTATTCTTAAAGTATGCAAAGTGGAGTTTAAAGTTCAAGACTGAGTCTTGCAACTCTAATACCATCTCCAGTTTCTTTTATGACATGGAAAGTAACACATTACAATATGTGAAGCGCATTTTTATTTCAAAAGGAACTGAAATGCAAATCAGATTTATCTAAGGGAAGAAATATTACTGGTATTTCCTACAAATCTATCCTTCTTGCCCCCAAGTGCAATTTAGCTTAATATATGGTAGCAACTAACAATGATAATGAATGAATCATGACTGCTGGTCTAGTGATAATGCCAAAATATATTGTTTCTTCTGTGACAAACAGCTCAATCAAACTACAACAAACACACGTGATTAATAAAACTGTATTTATCTCTTCTAACTTCAAAATCCTAAATCTTATGAGACTATGGATAACAGTTAATGGTAGGTGCTCTATGGTTCCAAAGTTCTTTTTGTAAAGTACAATGAGGAAAAAAGAGAGAGAGAGAGA